>CATKHJ010064222.1:0-45269 GCA_949750685.1 Vernicia montana
TATTTATTTAAATAAGCAATAAAATACTATATTTTTACATATATCTAACATAAATATGAAATCAAACTTGCAACAAATAATAATAATAATAATAAAAGGTCATTAATCATTAATTATATATAAAATTTTAAATCTTGATAACCCCTCGAATACATTAAAAAAAATTAATTGTATTGAAAATTCAATTAAATTGTTTCTTTCGATCTGATTCCATAAAAAATTTAGACAGTGCTATTGCATCATTACATTATGGGGAGTTACAGAGACCAAACTCGACTCCTTTTAGAGAAGAAAAAACAATTAAAATCATTTAACAACAGAGAAAAATTTTAAAGTCTAGAAATTTGGATTGGAGATTTACAAGGACCAAACTTTTTATGGTTTTCCATGAATTTTTCTGTGTTAAAATATCATAGATATGCACAACAAGCTAGAGATATGCACAACAATATTGCAAGCTAGAGAATACATAGAAAATTAGAATAGAAGAAAACACACATTAAAAGAGTTGTCAACAAAAATGAAGAAATAGTAGATTGAGATAGTCGATACTGTAGAATAACTATGTGAACCAGTTATCTTGATCAAAGCCTTAATTTTTTGGTGTTTGAGGCGTGAGAGATCGCTTAGAAAAATAACTTTCCGTTTTCTAAATAGAAAGTTGTTTTCCCTTAAAACTGAGTTATTTTCTTTATTGGCTACAAATTATTTTCTTTTTACACCAATCATTGGAAAAGGCAAAAAATATTTTCCCATACAAATATTTTTCGTAAACAAACGGAGCCTAAGTTCTAAATTTAAGTTTTATGGTAAATGTTAGTTTTGAAATATTAAAATGTTAATATGGGTAATTTTGAAATATATTTTTTTTTTAGTAAAATGAATCATTGGCTCAAAATGATGGATTTGGCCAAGATGTGGGTTTTCAAAATCCTAAAAAATAAAAAATTTGAAATAAGATGGATTTTAATAAATATATTTAATGTAGCTAAAATTTTCAAACCAAATAATGAATTAGCTACAACTCTATGTGATAAGGGACAAAATATATCGAACTAGATAGTAAAGTAAGTTGGGCCTACCCCAATATAATATATTTACAAGTCCATTAACTAAAAACAAATAAAGAGCCATTCAGTTCGTATCCAAGCAGGAAAAGGATCAGAACGATGTAGAAAGTCATTCTATATCCGAACCGGTCAAGAAAATCCATATTCAACTCTTGTAAGGATCTATCTCCTATAAATATATCAAAATTTAACTGACAAAAGGTACATGCATACTTGCTAACACAAACAATACTTAAATATTATTGAGCCAATTTACTAACTTAACCGTCGGAGTAGTTTTGCTAGGCACCCCGCCTAGCCCACTTAATTATTGTTTCTTTTTACAGGTCGCACTAGCTCAGAACGAATTCAAGTAAAGGTGAACTATTCTAAACGATTTCATCTCGGTTGAAATTTACTTCATCACTATGAATTTTATAAATTTTATCAGTAAAATTCTTTAAAACAACTGAGATCTAAATCTGAGTTGGCCGGCTAGCAGCCAATGTGAAAGGGAAATCGAAGCAAGGGGAAAATTATATTATATGATTCAACTTTTTAAATGTCACTAAATTCATTTGTTTGTTCGGATAAAAAATACATCATTCATAACAAAATTAAAATATTTGCAAATCAAAATATTATATTTTTATAATTTAATAAATAAATAAGAAATAAACTCATTTATTAGAATCAATTATTAAAATTTTATTATTTAAGAAATAATAATATACATTTTCATTTTAAGAAATTAATTTATTTATAATGGTAAAAGTGAAACTGCTTCATTGATATGTATCAAGATTAAATAATAATATCTTTTTAAATGTAAAAAAGGAAATATTAAATTTCTTTTTATTTTTGATAAAATTTATTCTTAGACAATTTTAATTTATGAGTTTTTATTGGAACTTAATAAATATTAAAAACCCTTATTCAATGACATGTATATTTCTTAAAATAGAAAATAAATTTACAATTACAATTTACAATCTAATATGAAAGACTTTTGCAATGAATTACTACATTCTTTTTTCTCACAAAATAACTCATAACAAGATTTCCTTCGTAGATGATTTATACGGCAATTTATATTATGGATCCGGGACCATATAACACTATGGTCTCAGGTCAAAATACACCGTTTCATTTAAAAAAAAAAAAAGACGACGCTTATTTGGTGGATGCGCGTGAAGCTCAATTTTCTTCTTTTTCTTATTTTTATGGTGGATGCTTGATCTCTTTTTTTTTCAAAATAGTAAAACTTGTTTTTTTTTTCCTTCAAAATTGCTTTTTTTTTTTTTTGTTTTATTTTTCTTGAAGTTGTTTTTGTCTTCTTCTTCTTCATATTTCTTTCATTATCTTCGTTTTTTTTATGAGTTTTTATATTATTTGTGTGAATATTTTGAGTTTTTTTTTTTTCTTTTTTTTTTTTTTTTAATTTTAGAGTTCGATTGCTTCATATTTTTATTATTTAATATTAAACTTTAAATTATCAGGTTTATTAGATTTAAAATTTAAATTCATCACATATAATTATTAAGTTCATTAGATATAAAGTTTAGGTTCATCATATATCACATGCAGATTAATTATCTTTTTTACTGTCAGATTCATGATTTAATTATTCTATAATTTAATTTCATTCATGTCTCATATTTAAAATTTTCATTATTTAATATTTCATATATAATTATCAGGTTCATTAGATTTAAAATGTAAATTTATCACATATAACTATCAAGTTCATTACATATATAGTTTATGTTCATCATATATCATATCACATGCACATTCATTATCTTTTATTACCATATTCATAATTATAAATTAATATTAAATTATCTATTTTATTTTTTTATTAATCAACAACTAGTTATATTATCTCGATCAAGTAGAATTCAAAGTAAAGGATTGATTAAAAGATAATTTATAATAATATCATATTTGACTACTTAACAAATGAGAGACATATACAAAAAAGAATTAAAAGCAGAAAATCTAAGCAAATGAAGAGTAGCAGAACGTTTGCAAGACCTAACACTAGTAAAAGAATAAGAAGAAGAACATGAGCAGAAGAGACTAAGATTTAAGGAAATCAGTTGCGCGAAGAGAACGATGAATAGTAGAGTAACGATTTTGATTTTTAAAATTTTATATTTTAATTAAAAAATAAAAAAATGATATCGTGTTGTTTTAATTTTAATGAAACAGTGTGTTTTAAATCTAGGTCTATAGCACAAGATGGACCTAGGTCCATAATATAAGAATTCGATTTATACTTCCCGTAATAAGAGGATTGAAAATTTTCAGATGAAATTTAATGGATCAAAATTGAAATGCAAATTGATTTGTTAGTTTTTTTTTTTAAATATTTTTTTCCTTTTTGGTCAACCTAAATTAAAGGAAAGGAGGGCATCATTGTCCTGCACTTATTAAATTCTAATGGCACATTCCATCAGCCTCATATCCACATATTAGAATTAGGGAATCTATATAAATACATTAAAGATGAAAAGAATTTCACTGTTCTTATGAACAGTATTTCCAAATCAATTTAATATAGTTAATTATTGGGAAAAAAAAATAATATAGTTAATTTATAAATTTGTCCAACCTATTTTCTATTTGATTTTTCAATTTAAAGTTCTTGATAGCCTGTTAGGATGACAATAATTTAAATTTTGAATTTAGATTTCAGTCAAATTTTTTATTTAGATCATTAAGACTGAGTGAATTTAGCATACTGAGATATAGTTTAGCGGTAAGTGAGCAAAACACCTAAAATCGATTCCTCCATTCCCAATGCTCAAAAAAGATTGAGTGAATTTGGATTAGATTCAAATACTTAATGAAAAATCGAATAGCTCAAAAATTTAATATTTTAAATATTTTTTACCTAATTATTTCAAATATATTATCTTCATCTTTAACATAAAATTTTCATTTTTTTTTTAATGTAAATTTAAAATTTTCAATTTCTTACACTCTTCAAATATGAATTTATAAATTTTTAGATTTCGAATAATAAATTTAAAATATGAGATTTAAAATTTAAATTTATGCATCTAATCGCATTCTAATTATATATATATTTTTTCTCTTGCCATATCAAAAGGCTCCACTATTTATTTTTTTTTATTTTTTATTTTTTCTCTTGAGGGTCTTCTTAACAAAACGGCACACGTGGATGGTTCCCATCAAATGGAAACAAATAGGAACTGTTTGCCAAATATTAACTATCTATATAGATTATACATATTAGGGATGATAATGAAGCGGATAATCCTCAATTTTTTATGGGAATTTGCTTCAAACGGAATAGAAATTCTTTGAATTTTATCTCTATGGGGGGTTGGAATAAGAAATATTCCTTTCCCGTTAGCGGAGATGGGGCGAAGACTGGAAGTGTATTTTCTATCCTATGGGGATCTCATTCTCGTCTCGTGAAGACCCAATATTATATTTACATAATTATTTCTAATATATATATATGTATTATGCTTTCTAATTTTATCACTCATTATTTGTAATTCTCTCACATCATTACAACTCTAAAGAAATTTATTTAAATACTCTCATACTTTTATGTATGCTGAATTTTTTAATATTTTATGTATGTTGAATTTTTTAATATTTTATTAAATAAAATTGCACAATATTTTTAATATATTAGACGTATTTACATTTTAATTTTGTTTGGTTAATACTTTGTAAGTCTGAATTTATTAACATTTTTTAAATAAATTTATTCTTATTTTTCAGTCAATTTTATAAATATAAAAAAATATATTAGTAATACTATATATATATTAATAAGTAAATATATATAAGTAATGTATGAAAAATTAATAAAATATATAAGTAATACTAATAATCAAAATATCTCTAATTATATATATATTGTGAGTTTAAATCTAATTAAAGTCTAATTTTTAAATTTTTATACATTAAATTTCACTATCTAAAAGTATTATTATTTTTTTTTTTGCACCAAAATCTAAAATTGAATTAAGATAAGATAAAAAAAAAAAATCAAATGGAGAACGGGGATCCTTGTGGAGATGAGAATTCCTACGAGGACGGAGATAGAGATTAAATTATTTCCGTTTGTAAGACGGGGATGAAAATGAAAATTCACAGCTAAGGTGGGGATGGGGGATGGCACCCCCGCCTCCGCCCCCGCCCCGCTCCATTATCATCCCTAATACAGTTTGATAAATTCTCAAAATTTCTAAATTTATAATTCTATTTTTTAAGTATATAAATTTTGTGTGTATTTATAATTTTAAATACATACAAAATTTATTTCATTTACAAATAAATTTTATTAAAAAATTTAAATTTAAGTAAATTTTCATATTTGAATTAACTGTAAAATTCATTTAATTAAATATGTAATCTTATTAACTTGCACTTAAAAATCATTAGTTTTAATAATTGTACCAATTATTGAATTTAAAATTCATTTGTGAATTCTATCAATTTAATGTAAGTATATCACATTATAAAATATTAAAAATAAAAATTCTAAGATTTTATGTACTATAAATGAATTTTATGAAATGTTTTTACAAATTCACCTTTCCATATTTAATAAAAAGATTAAAAATAAAAATTCTAAGATTTTATGTTCTATAAGTGAATTTTATGAAATTTTTTTTACAAATTCACTTTTTCATATAAAAATAAAAATTTACGTAGCATTTAATAATTATAATATAATTAGTTACATAAATGTATATACTCCTATTATGTGTATAATTATATCATATGATAATGTTTTTTATATGAATATTTTCAAATAATTTTATAAATTACTAATTAATTATATATTGACCATTCTAGTATTCTAATATTGACCATTCAATCAAGCTCATAGTAGGGTCAAACCTATTGAATAATTTGAAGGCCAGTTGCTTACTTGCTCGGTTGCTCCTTCTAGCAAATCCTTCCTTTTTTTTTTTTTTTTTTTAGGTACTCTATTAAATTAATCTCTTTGATTCAATTAAAAGGATATCATCTCTTTGATTCTTTTTTTTTTTTTTTTTTTTTTTAATTTTTATAATAAAATTCAATAAATCGAAATATGCTACATAACATGAGTAATCTTCTTATTTAATATTTTTTATTTAATTGGTGACAATTTTATGTGATTTGGGAGACTCGAATTTGAAACGTTTTACTTTTCACATTCTTAAAAGGATGAGAAAACCAATCATACCACACTTGATTGGCAAGTATAATGACATTTTAATTCCTTGCTTTTAAATCAAAATAATATTTGAGCCATACCTTTTAATATTTTTTGAAATTAAAAAGTTGTTTCACATGGAAATTTAAAATTAAAATAATATTTAAAGTAAAAAAAATTAAAGAGTAAAGTATGTATTTAAAGACTAAAGTACAGTGAAATTAAAAAAAAGTGAAGAATAAATAAATATTTTTATCATAATATGTTTTATTTTGTTTTACTAATTATGTGATGATGGAATCGGCAAAACCAATGATTTGTAAATGTTTCCTATTGTTTATTTTTTTTAAAACAAAATTATTCAATTGAACGCATACTGAAATTGAACCCCAGTCCACTACACAGCATTACAATCCATTGGGCTTTTCCTCACTAATCGACTAATTGACATTGTTCACTTCTTCATAAAATTGTTGCTCTTTGCTTGAAAATACCCTTCGGCCACTAGCAATGGTCTTAGGTCTACTGCCAAATCAACCATGAGGAAGGAATAGCCATATTGGGCCAATTATACTAGAGTCAATGATAATTTTGTGATTAAGTATGGCAGTTGGCACCAATATGCATTGGGTTTAGTAGTACAACAGTTATCTCTATGGCTGTAAGATTTCGAATTCATGTATAGTGAATCCTTTGATTTCATGAAATCTTAAAATTAGGCTTTTCAACAAAATTCAAGTTGGAATTTTTATCCCCATATGATTTCAGGATGTCTTCTTTAAAAACTACAAATTTATTTATTTTTTTTAAATCATTTATTTATTTTATTAATTAAGTTTCTATAAATTTATTATTTATTAACTAATTTCCTATTAAAATTTGAATTTATAATGATAGTTCTCAATTTCAAGACTCCTTAAATTAATCTTGTGTGATCTAATTAATTTTCTCATATTATTTCGTTCAGTTTTTATATTTTTTTCAGTTAATTTATAAAAAATAACTAAAATACCATTTTATATATAATAAATATAATTTTAATTTTGTTATTTAAAAATAAAAAATAAAAAAATTTCAAATTAATAAAATTATATAATAACCATTTAATTATATAATAATTATTTAATTTATTAATATAATATTTTTTATTATATACAATAATTTTATAATTATATAATAATAAATAATTTTATAATTTGATGATATTAAATATAATTATATAAATATTATTTACTTATATTAATATTATTTTTTTATTTTTAAATAATAAAATTAAAATTATATTTACTATATATAAGGGCATTTTAATCATTTTTCATAAATTTAAAGGAAAAAAAATACAAAAACTGGACGGAATGATTAAATAGTCTGACGGAATAAAAACTGAGAGACTAATTAGTTAGTTTCTTAAAAAATAGAGACGAGTTATTTAATTAGGTCAAATCTCACGGATTAAATAGTAATTTATCCTAAAAAAAATAGAAAGATTATCATTTTATACCGACTTATTTAACTTTCATTAAAAAAAAAAAAAACAACACAACAATGCTCATTGATCCAAGAAATCAGAGTTCATTTAACTTTTAAATTTAGGTTTTGGAGTCGCAAGGGTGTTAGTCCTCATTGCTTCCGCATCCCACCATTCATAAAAACATGGATCTTGGTTCTTGGTTTTCTAACCATGATTACAAGCAGGGAAGATGATAATAATAATAATAATAATAATAATATACACAAGATAAAATAGTGTTTGAGCATCTCAATTGGGTCACAGGAAAAGTTTAGCAACACCTTAAAACATTTAGCAAAATCTGAACCAAGAATATTAATAATACACAAATTTACTCAAGCTGACCATACCAAATACCCTGAATCTTCACTTCCTTTGGAGCCTTTGCCCCCAAATCAGTATCAGATGGCTGAACACTTTCAAAAACTCCAATTACCTCTCCAGTTTCAGGTTTTGATCCAGTAACACTTAAAGTAATTTTCCCAGTTGATGAACCTGCATTCTTGATATTCTCCTTAGCTAACTCCTCCTCATCTCCTCTGCCACCGGCCGGCAAAGCCACCGCATTATCATACCCACTAGAGCCACCTCTGCCCTTTGGGTCCAAGAAAGATGAACCACGGTAAGAGGGTACAAGAAATGGTCCACCAAAATTATCTGGTTTCCCTGTTGCCACTAACTGTTTGATGGTGAACAAGAAAGGCACACGTTCACCACCAGGCAATTGAACCGTCACAGCTGCATAATCAATTCCATCTTTTTCTTCAAATTTGACAGACCCATCAGAGCCTACTTCAAAAGGACCTTCGATCTCGTCCAGGGTGTAAGTTAGGCGAGTCATTAGCTTAGTGTTTTGGAATTCTGGTGGGGAATTTTTGTTTACACCTTCTGCTTTGACTGTGAATGAAGTTGGTTCTAAACACAACTTCTTAGCATTGTATTTGCCTGGTTTGAAGGCAAATTTATCTATTCCACCTTCAATTGTTGGGCATTGGTTAGCTGTTCCAGATCCCTTTACTTCCATGTATGTCTGGCTCTGAATTTCATCATAAGTTAGCCTCTTTGGGACTCCTTCAGCACTTGCTCCCTGTAAAAAGGAAAAAAAAAATGGTCAAGAACACGGTTTGGATACTAATAACTAATCAATCCATTTTATATCTTAATTAACAGTACAAACTTATATTTATCATATAATATTTGAACAAATTAAGCACCTTAAAATTGTAATGTCCAATTCCTTTTCCTTATAATAATTAGGGGATTAACAATTTTTTTTTTTTAATAGTATTCAAAATGATCATTTTCTAAAAAACATAGTTTCAAACTCAATGCCAAATAAGATCAGCTTAACATTTATTAATAAACTAAATGTTCTACATAGTATCAGCCAAATTCTAACAGCAAAGCACCACGACTATAACATACTGACACGATTAATATAGTCATTTTTCTAAATAAATTCACAATAGAATCAACAACAATTCAAAATTTAACAATCTTTATAGTCTAAGCAATGAAAATAAGACATAATTATAACTTAAACCCAAAAATTATTGAAGATAAAGGGGAAAAAAAAACGTACTGAGACGACAAGAGCAGAGGTAGCAAGAGCAAATCCAGCAATCTTAGTAGCATCAACACACTTTTGAGCCAAGTCCTTAAGGTCAGATTGCAAGGAGCAAGTGATCCTAGCATTAACTGGGTCTAACCCAAAAGCCTTAGAAACACTTTGTGAAGATCTTAATTGAAGGCTAGTCCTAGAAGGAACACCCACCTTGGTGGGTTGCATAAGTGTAGCAGCTGCTTGTAGTGAGGCTGCCATTTTTATTTTTTTTTTTGGGTTCACTTGCTCTGTTTCTATGTGTTGGGTAGAAATAAGAAGTGAGTGAATGAGTAGAAGAAAGGGAAGTGTTTTTGTGTTAGTATTTTGGTGGCTTTGGTGTAAGTAAGATAAGGGGATAGGATAAGGTTTTCTTCTATTGGTTGATTGAAGCTAATGAATATGGTTATGGAGTTTGACACGTGGCAAGTTTCTCATTTAGGATATAGATACTCTCTCAGTCAGATTGGATGATGCTGGCTCATGGACAAATTTCCAAAATCCTATTGTCTGCCCCACAGTAGCTTATATGTGATTTTTAGACTAATTGCTAGTTTATATGTATATATATTTTTTATGAGAAACAAAATATAAATGAACTTCATAAAAAAGAAACAGACATGCAAATAAGTTAAGCTCCTTCTGTGTTACTCAAATTTGGCTTGGAAAATATTCAAATTCAACTCTATTCTAATCGAATTTGAGTAATTTGAATAATAAATTGAGACAAATTCAAATATTATAATATTTAATTCAAATAATTTGCCAGTCTAATAAAATATTAAAATTTTATATAATTTTAAATACATTTTATATTATATATAATAATTTAGTAATTTAATCTCGAGCTCGAGCATCATTTTGATATTAATAAAAAAGTTAATTTACTTTTTTAATAACAATCGAGTATACGTTTGAATCAAATTTGAACTTCAAAATAAAAACTTAATTGAGTTTAAGTTGAGCTCCAATTCATCACTGTTTTAATTCAATTCGGTTTGATTACACTCCTAATCAGCATCTTGTTTAATAAGTGGATTAGCAAGATAGAGAGTTTCTTCTTCTTTTATCTTTTTACATGAATTAAAAATATATTATTACTCCCTCCGTCTTATTTTATTTGTGACATTTTTTTTGGATGTCCCAAAAAGTATGTTCCATTTTTATTTTTAACACTTTTTTTACCTTTTATATATATATATATTTTGTCCTTAGATATTAATTCAACTTTTCTTATAAAATTTATAGGAAATTGAATTTACTAAGTGTATAAAAAAAATAACATGTTATTTAATGCAATCTTAAATTTTATGCAAAAAAAAATATGTCTTAAACAAAATGAGACAGATGAAGTATTTTTTAACACCAATAATCAAAAATATGTAACTGAATCAAAAATACGTTTCAAAGAGTGATTTTGTGATTGAATGAATGATATAATTCATCTGAATTAATTAGAAATCATTAGAGAATTTTCATGTGAGAAAA
The DNA here is from genome assembly GCA_949750685.1 of Vernicia montana. Classification (NCBI taxonomy): domain Eukaryota; kingdom Viridiplantae; phylum Streptophyta; class Magnoliopsida; order Malpighiales; family Euphorbiaceae; genus Vernicia; species Vernicia montana. The sequence goes on from CATKHJ010064222.1 coordinate 10,842, forward strand.
TTTTGGCGTATATATAATAATTAAAAATTAAAAACAAATGTTGGTTTAATATGATCGGGAAAAAAAAAAAGAATTTGGCCCATGCAGGTCTCGAACCTGCGACCTTCGCGTTATTAGCACGACGCTCTAACCAGCTGAGCTAATAGGCCATTCCATTGAATTTTTTATTTATAAATATTTATATTTTAAATAGTATAACCTCACGACGAATAGACTTAAATCATTTTTTTTTTTTTTTTTGCCAAAGAAATAGACTTAAATCATTTACTCATGCACCATAAAATTAATAAATTTACTATTATTGTTATTTTGTAATATATCAACATAAATATGAATACTTACCAATATATTAACATCTATATATATTTTCTATTACTTCTTATAAATAGCCCAAAATAAATAGAACTTATGAATTGTAATACGTTAATATCATCTTTAATTTAAATTAGATTGTTTGTGTAAAATACAACCAATATCTAAAAGTGAGGCCTTCTTTATTCATACACAGTCAATGGCAGATCTGGGCTAAAATAAAAATTTTATATGTATTGTCAAGTTTTTTTTTTTTATATGAAATTCAAAATTATTGTAGTTGAGTCCACTCTCTTATAAACCTAAAATTATTGATATTCCCCTTTTACACAGTCCAACGTATCCAAATGCTTCTGAGGTACCCATTCAAATTTGCAAATTGAATAGAATCATAAGTAGAATTAGATTCTAATACAACAAATTTTTTTTTTTCAATTCAAAAATGAAATAGAATAGAACGAAAAAAAAAAAAATCAATAAAATAAATAAATTGAGTAAAAAAAACTTCTTAGATAGTATTGAGAACTAATCGAATGGACAAATAAAGATTGAATGTGCCCCTCTACCATATCTGTATAAATAGAATAGTGTATTTATACAGAATGGAGCACTCTCTTTATTTTGTATTTCTTATTTAGTTTTTCTTTTTAGTATTTTATTGATTATATTTTTATATTTCTTTTTTATTTCAAATTTATTCTAATTAATTATTTGTTGTTAGGAAGAACCAATCAAAGAATTTCATAAATTTCATTATACCCCTTCTAAAATCATCCCTTTTCAAAGAAAATGTTCAATTATTTCAAACTATCTATAATTACCTCTCTCATTTTCATTTTCTCTACAACTAAATTTATTCCAATCTTATTTATTGGATAATAAATACTAAATTTAGTTTTTTTTTCAATATATAAAATTCAGATTGATTGATATTTATTTAATAATAAGTAAATCTTTAATACACTTAAAATTTTCAGTCAAATTTGAGTCCAAAACAAATTAGGTTGGTTTTACTTTACCATATTCAAAAATTCATAAAAACAAAAACCTAATATAACCAAATTAAGTATACTGTAAACAAAATCAATCAATTTTGTTATTGGTTATTGCTGAATAGATTGATTTAATATTATTGATTATTGTAAAGCAGCTCAAAAGTGCTTGAAAAACCATCACAGGGTGGGTAACCCTCAATGCCTTGGAGAATCAATTTACTTTTCATCATTGCTGCATGATCTTCTCTTCAAATTTTTTCAATATATATTGCAACTTTTATTCATTAATCAATTAATGATTAAATTTAAATTAATTAATTTAGTAAAGTAAATTACATAAAAAGAAAAAAACGTTGATTTCATAGCAGGAATTCAGAATGAGTAGGAGGTGTTAAAATTATCATATTAAAGAATAAGAATTAAACATCACAATCATCACAATCCCCGCCTTTTATCAACCCCAAAAAATAATAAATAAAAAAAAAAATTTTGAAAAAAAAAATTTGATTTAATATTTATTTTCTCTGGAAAAATAATAAAAATAATAGCAATAAAAGAATTGGATTTCTCTCAGACAAATGCCTCGATTTGTCGTCACTATTGAAAGAATGGAAATTGATCGGACTCGTCATCTGTTTTTTCTTCATCACTGAGAAATCCAAATCACTACAGCTAAATAATTTAAAACAAAATTTAAAAAACAATTTAAAAATTAGAGTAACAAAAGCAAAAGAAATCAAATCGAATATTGAAAAATCAACAAAAGCAGCAGCCAAGAGATGAAGGCGAAGAGAGAATTTGTTTAAGAAGAAGAGGCCTCGCTTTGCACTTTATAGGCGAAAGGTTGCTGAAGCTAGGGTTTCGTTTTACTATATTGCGTATAATTACTAATATACCCTTGTTTAACCCTTTTTTTTTTTTTTTTTTTTTTGGTGAGAAATCTTGTTTAAACCTACTATGACTCAAAGTGGCTCGACACGTCGGATAAAAGTGGATTTATAACTCAATGGGGCAAGGCCCATTGGGCCTTTTTAAAAGTTAAAAAAAAAAAACTATTCACTTGTGATTAGTTCAAAATATTTTTTTAAAAAAATAGCAATATTAACACTCATTTTTTACCATTGAAATTGACTACATAGCATTATTTCGTTAACAATTCTCAATTAATAATAATAAGTTTCATTTACTTTTAATTTTTCTTTTATTATTATTTTTAATTCATAAAATAATATACTTTTAGTAATTCCTTCTTCACTTGATTTGAATGGTTGAATAGAAATTTAAAATTACAATATCAATGAATTATACAGAGTCTATTTTCTCTGTCAACTTATAATTAATTTATAAATTTAGATTGTAAATTTACAAATTTAAATTTTAATTAAAATTTAATCAATAAAAAAAACTTACCTATATGCATATATTATTCCATTATAATAAACAATCAAAGAATGAATCCAATGCACAAAATTTTTACCTAGTTAATATATAAATATCACTATGTTTAAACATATCGATGTATAACCAAACGATAAATAAATACAAAATTCTTTCCTCTCCCATACTAAAAAAAAAAAAAAAAAAAAACAATAATATATAAATATGACTAGAGAAGAGAAACAACAAGAGACAATCCAACAACAGCACCAGAAACCGGCTCAGAGAACCCAGCTCCGGCATCCATTCCGGGTTCTGGCGATGGTTCAGGCGCTTCTTCCTGGGGTGAGATTGCCCAAAATGCCTCCGCTATCACAATAATTTCAGCCAATGCTTTTGAGATGCTAACTTGTTCCATTTATAAGCACAATCATAAAGTTTGTAGCTATCCATTTTTAACCATTTTATCCCAAAATGATTTTAATATTTGCTTATTTTCTCAGAAAGGTTTTGTCAAAAAAAAAACAAAAACAGAAAAAGAAATGCAAGATTCATTAAAATTTAAATAATGGACAAGAGTTATCATTTTCAAACATTTCAAATCTTACATATAAATATAAAATTGAGACTTAAGATATAAAATGATTGATCAAGTTTCACAGAGACAGTTCACTAAGGCAATCCACAAACCTATTGCAAAGAATGCATTAGATGAAGTATATCACCAGTGCCCACACTGGGTAAACAAGAAGCAGGATAATGCCAATAGTGTTTGATATTCCATTGGATTGTGTAAAGGAGTTTCTGAACCCACCAGATGCCCGGATGTGTTCTTGTAGTAGGTAACAGGCAATGAAGAGGCATATAAAGATACCGACCAAACCGTCCTTCAAGGTGTGTGCAAAGAAGCTGGGAGCCACAACCAGAAGAAGAATCAAAGATCCTGGCATCTCTAGCCAATCTGTCAATTGGTATGATACCAGAAAGTAGGATTAGGAACAATAAGCAGCAATCGACTAAACAAAATCTTCCATCTTTTATATCAAAATCGATCACCAAAGACAAAAGAAATAATAACAAGGGTCATGGCATCAAATCTTATTTAATGTGGAAATAGTGGAAATGGAGTAATGGTCGTATGTATGTGTGAGAAAGAGAGAGAGCACGAGCAAGATAGGCTGGCCGCTTAGGTGAACAAGCTGCTATATCAAATTCCTTTTGGTTCAATACATAGCTTATCCTCATTTAAGACTAATTATCAACTCTAGTAACTACTCTGAGCAATACAGCTCATTAATGGTCAAATGTGAAGCAAGAAGCCAAAAAGAAAGGCAACTGGAGATACTATGTCCACATAAAACCGAAGAATAAGACCAACAGATACACTGAAATGGAGCCTATAACACTGAAATGGAGCCTATACCTGGGAAGTGCCGAGGAAAGAAAAGCCTAAGCACCACTGCAATAAAAGCAATCCATTTCCCAACCTCGCCTCTAAACATAGATACGAAGAAAAAAATTTCAGCAGAAGATAAATGAAAAATCAAAGAGCTAAAGAAGCTTAATTATCAAAGATGGTCATCACCTGAAGAAGTTAAATATTACTGAAGGAAGACTAAAGAAAATGTAAGGGACCAAGAGTGAAGTCAACATGTTTGTTCTCCAGTTTGTCCGATCCAATATCAGCAAATATCTGCATTGATCATTGAAAAATATCACTGACTTACAAAATTCACCCATTAAAAAGAACAGAACAAGATATATGGAGGAACATACAGAGTTTAAATGCATATCAATTGGAAAGCAACTAATACAAATATAAAATAATATAGCTTTATGTACTAAAAAGTTTTGATAGCTTTCTGAACCTCAGTGATTGACTTGCTGAGTGTTGGACTCCAAGATCAATGGCTAAATTGAAGGAAAGAACAAATGCAGTTCAATGTTCAAAAGAAACTAAACTTCAAAACTACCTAAAATGAAATATGGTTCCTTTCTCAAGTTTACAGAGAATTCGGTTTTGGTATCTTCCAATACTACAAGCAGGAAAACTACCAAGTGTGATAAACCATTTTAAGTGCAACCATTATCATCATACGCAGGAAGCAGAAGATGAAAGAATCCAATTACATCTTATTGACAAATCAACAATCCTCCATCTGAGCCAATTAATTCTTGTTTCTGAAAGAGTAATCCATCCAAATCTCAATTATAAGTGGATTTGAAGCAAAAACTTATTCAAGGTTCAATTCTTCTAATCCCAATGTGGGCATATAATCAACCAATATATGGGATTGTTTTTTAATTTAACAAAAAGCCAAAGTTGACACAAACTGTTTGATAATTAAATCTCGTTAACATAATTTCTCTGGAAACATGATGATCAGACTAATAAAAGAAACAGGCACAGTTACTATAAAAGAAACATATATAAGCCTTGAAAAATGTTACTATACACGGTAAAAGAGAATAAAAGAAAAGGAGCACGCTTTCTTTTCTTGCCTTTCGAAATTAACAACAGCATAACAAATCACACAAAAGCTAAAATTTCAAAAACCCAAATTTCTTTTCTTTTCTTTTCTTTTTTCTTTAAAACCCAACAAAAACAAGAAAGAAAAAAAACCCAGATAAAATGAAGAGATCGACTTACATGGCAGCAAAGGAAGCGAACCATTTGAGAAAAGAAGTGCCAAAGCCAAGACCACCAAGCCTAGTGGCATCATTAATAAGTTTCTTGGCAGCAATCTTGAGCTCATTGATATCAGATTCAATCAAATTATCAGCTTTTACAACTTCATCATCAGTACTCATTTTCAAGTACTCCATTCTCCCCATTTTCTTTTCAGATCTAAAACACAAATTTTTGTCAGATGAAAATTTTGCCTTTTGGAGCAGCTCTTCTTGAATGGATTTGTACTAACCGGATGAGGATGATTGACAATTAACACTGTTGTTGCCGTTTTTGAGTATGAGGTGGGACCTTGTTTTTAGCTCATTAAAGAGAATTAATTAATATAACGGTGATAAAAAGGTTTAATATTTTATTTTATTACACTCATTCCTAAACCAATTCTCGGGTTGGACCGAGAATCATAATTAGTGAAAAAAATTACAGATTTATTGAGTTTGCTTTTTTTTTTTTTTTTTTTTTGAGATTAAAATGAGACTTCATTAATAACTTAAATCATTAGCAAGTATATCAACGATAAAGGGAGGGAGGTGAACATCCCACACCATGGGGCCAGACAAAGAATCAATAGTTTTGGTAAGAGTATGAGTCACTTGGTTCGCAGACTTCCTAACAAATTGAAATTTGCAATTACAGCAAATAGAGAACAAACGGATGCAATCCTCAACCAGTAAACCAAAATAGGAATGATCAACTGGTCTATTAACTAAAGCTTGGTAAATCACTAAAGCATCCATTTCCATAATCACATTCGATAAATTGACAGCTTTAATCCAATTAAGAGCCTCCCTAACTCCCAGAATCTCAGCTATTTTAGGATCCAAATTACTAGTATATTTGAAAACTTTAGCTCCCATGAAACTACCAGAGCCATCGCGTAACACCATACCAGACCCCATCTGATTTGAATCAATAAAAAAAGCTCCATCAACATTGAGTTTTAACCAACCTGGCTCTGGTTTCTCCCATCTAATAGTACCAGTGTTAGCCTCCGCCATCAGACCAGTGCCTTGCATCTTTTTTACTTTGAGTTACTTGCCAGGAATGGAGTTGAGAGCCGGCAAAATTCACAATCTGGTAAACTGTGTGAGCCTTATCCTTCCATATGATATCGTTTCTGTTACTCCAGATTGCCCAACTCAACATCATTGCCATGTTATACTCCTCAAGATGATATCTGGCAAAAAGCATGGCCAACCATTCTATAAAGGTATTCATTGCCCCTCTAATGAAACCAATGGAAAAGACGGTCCAGCATTCCCGTGCTACTGTGCAGGTGATTAAGCTATGGAAAATGGACTCATTTTCTGCAGAGCATACTGGATAGGTTGTTGCAACCTCAACTCGTTTGCTTCGCAGCAGATCAAAGGTAGGGAGAACATTAGAACAAGCTCGCCAGATAAAGTGCTTAACTTTTGCAGGGATTTTGAGGTTCCAAAGCTTCCTCCAAACAGGTATGAATATGGAGGAAGTTGGGTCAGTATTCTGCAAAAGGCTCTTCTAATAACAACTCCGGACAGAATAAATACCTTTAGGCTCATCTTTTCAAAACCATCTATCCTCAACATTTCTTCTACTCATAGGGATCTGCAAAATCAGGTCTTTATCGCAGGAATTAAAATTCTCATTAATCAAGGTGTCATCCCACCCTACAGGATCAGAGTGCATCAATTGGTTCACCTTTGCATTTTCTAGTCCTTCCATTGCAGTAGATGAAATATATGGATTATCATCATCCAAAAGCCAGGGGTCATGCCACACTGATATTGAGTTACCATTTCCCACTCTTACTCGAATCCCATCCTTCACATGATGTTGAGCCGCTAGGATGCTACGCCAAATAAAGCTAGGACTATACCCAATCTTAGCCTCTAGGAAAGATGACTTGGGGAAGTATCTAGCCTTATACACTCTGGATATAAGCGATTCTGAGTTAGTCATTAACCTCCAACATTGCTTACCTAAGAGAGCAAGGTTAAATTGGTGAAGGCGCCTGAAACCCAATCCACTTTCATTCTTTAGAGCACACAATCTTTCCCATTTCATCCAAGCGATACCTCTACTATCTGAATTGTTTGTTCCCTACCAATGCAAATTCATCATGTGCTTAAGCTCGGCGCACAGGTCTAATGGCAACAGGAATACACTCATTGCATAATTAGGCATTGCTTGGGCAATTGTCTTCAAAAGAATCTCCTTTCCTGCTCTTGAAAGAAATTTCTTCTTCCATCCTTTAACCCTTTGCCACACTTTATCTTTTATATAAGCAAAAATCTCTTTCTTTTTTCTGCCTATAAATGCAGGTAACCCAAGTTATGTACCTGCATTTGTTGCCATAAGAACATTTAGATCAGAACAAATTGAATGGGCAGTATTGTGACTTACATTGACACTAAAAATGATGGATGATTTTTGTAGGTTGATAGCTTGACCAGAGGCTCTTTCATAGTCATTGAGGACATTTTGAATGACTCTACACTCTTGAACATTTGCTCTAAAAAACAACAGGCTGTCATCGGCGAAGAACAAATGCAAAATTGTAGGTGCTTGTCTGGCTATCTTAACACCATGTAAATTGCCTGCCCTCTCCTCTCTTCGAATGGCAGTAGAGAGTCTTTCTGCACATAAAATAAATAAATACTGGCTCAACGGGTCACCTTGCATGATTCCACGTGTTGGGTAAATAGGACCAAGCTCTCTGCCTTCCTAAAATAAAAAGTACCTCACCCCCTTTACACACATCATAATCAAACTGACCCATCGTTGAGGAAAACCCAAACGAATCATCATGTCTTTCAGAAAATCCCATTCAAGCCTATCATAGGCTTTGCTGATGTCTATTTTCAATGCTGCAAAACCCTGCTTTCCCTGTTTCTTCCTCTTCAAAAAGTGAACAGCCTCATATGCAACCATAATATTATCTGTAACGAGCCTCCCACCCACAAAAGCACACTGGTTTTCTGAGATAATATTTGGTAAAATCAACCTCATTCGATTAGCTAAAACTTTGGATACCAGCTTGTATAACACATTACACAGTGATATTGGTATAAAATCAGTCATCTTTTTTGAATTTTTGCCTTTCGGAATCAGTACAATAGAAGTATCATTCAAACCTGTAGGAAGCTCCCCATGATTTAACCAATTCAAAATCTCCAAGGATACCTCCTTACCCACAATATCCCAAAACGATTGGAAAAAAGCAGGATTCATTCCATCGGGGCCTGGGGCTTTGTCAGGATGCATTTCAGATAAAGCATTCTTGATTTCATCCATAGAGAAAGGAGAAGAGAGAATTTCCTCATGGTAATCAGTCACTTTTGGATCAACACAATTTAAAAAATCCTCAGATCTGTAACCACCCGAGGCAAAGAGCTCAGTAAAGTAATCAATCATCAGCAAATCTAAACCATTATCCCAAGAACGCCAAATCTCATTAGAATTTTTGAGACACTCAATTCTGTCCTTTGTTCTTCTCGCAGAAGCAACCTTGTGGAAATAGCGAGAATTGGAGTCTCCCTCACTAAGCCAAAACTGCTTAGCCCGCTGCTTCCAAAAGACTTCCTGCTAATTTAAGATCTCAAAATAATTTCTATGAGCATCAGCAAATTCAGCCATACCCTTGTTATCTCTACGCCCTTTCAGTCTAGTCATACATTGCTTACAATTATTTAGTCTTCGTTTAAAATTACCCAGCAGATTACTACCCCAACCCAGTAAATGGTCACCACACTTTGAAATTTTTGTTTGAACAGATACCAAACCTGCCTCCCTCTAGCAACTAGCTACCACATAATGACATTCCTCCTCTTGAAGCCATAAATTTTTGAATTTGAACCTTCGATTCTTGTGAAATTGGGCTCGAGAAAAAGGATTAAGAAAAAGAGGCATATGGTCAGAGGAAGTAATACCTAGATTCGCTTTTAGAAAATTGAAAATTTTCTAAATTTATGTTCAGCCCATAAACAGGTCTACATCATACTCAATATTTTCAGACTCGTCATGATTTTAGAACTGGTAAAAAGCTCATGTCAAAGATTTAATTAAAATCGAACTGAGATCGAACCAGATCAAACTAAAATTTTAAATAATTTCATATATTTATTATTTATATATTAAAAATAAATATAATATACTAATAAATACTATTTATATTAAGTGTTTATTGATATATATAGGTAATGCATGTTACATGTTTTAAACAAACGTTACAATCAATTGAATTTCAAAAATTTCAGATAGAAAATAAAATAATATTCATTACATATTGTAAACGTTCATTACGAAAAATATTCAATTTAGATGTGATTCAAATCAGTCTATAAATCAATTTTCGATTTTTCCAATTGACCAAATCAATCCGAGTTTTACAACCCCATGTTGTTAAAATTGGATCGGACCGGTTGGTCGGACCGGTTAAATTAAAAATCGATCACTGGTTCGGTTTTAAAATCATAAAAAATCGAATAAATCATGAACCGAAAAAAATCGGTTCGAACAAAAAAAAACCAAAAAAATCGATGATCGGTCGAACCGAATTTTTTTCAAAACGACACCGTTTTGAACTTAAAAAAAAAAAAAAGAGAAAATGTCAGATAAATTAAATTGGACTGGCCGGACCGATCAGTTAAATCAATCGGTTGAACCGATCAGATTGTAAATCAATAAAAAAATCAATTTAATCTCCGGTCTGATTTTAACAACATTGTTACGATCATGCTCATACAGTGAAGTTTCGGATCTTTCCTTTCTTCTTGTTAACTATTTTTCAGGCTGTTGACTGGTGGAATCACCCGCGTAATTAGTTGCACGTGGCTTCTCTTGACTGGACCGTTTTCAACCGTGGAATGTTTTACACGTCGTCGTTTTGGTAACTTCCAACCTTTCTTTTTTATATGGCGGGCTACTGTATGCAATCCCTGCTTGGTCAAGTATTGGGTCTTAGTCCTTAATTGCCCAATAAACATGCACAAAACTAAACTTTATAAATATGTGAAATTATAAGTTGTTTATTAATATGTTAAATTATAAGCTGAAATAGATAATCAAAATCTAATTAGTAAGATAAAAAAAAAAAAAAATTTAAGCTTCTTTAAGTACTTTTTAACTAGGATAATTCACTAATGGAAGCTTTTTATGGTTATGATCATAAAATCAAGGAATTTTTTTTATCACCAGATAAAATTCCTATTTACACACTAGTATACAATGGATAGTATCTAAAAACATTTGCAATTAGGACGTCAAATTACACCTATAAATTCAAATATCAACAAATTCTTTCACCATTGGTTGAATGTGTGATCTTCACATAGTCACATATAATTTTTTTTGAAATATATATATACACACAAACACACACACAGGGACAGAAAAGAGACATGTACATAACTCAAAATCATGATAATTTTAAAAAGACACGTTAATTTTTATATCCTCCACACACACACTTTACACTGCTAATGTAGAAGTCACATGTAATTAATATGAAGTTATGTTACTAAAATCTGGAGTCATATCTTTATCACCTAACAGTACATCATTTCATTTGCTCATTAATCATATTTTTCCTTCTCGGTTTGCTCTTTACATTCTTTCTCATGCTAAATATTCATTCCTACCTACTTGACGTACACCCTTGTCTGCACATGATTTTAAGTTTTTATCTTCTTTTTTTTTTTTTTCAAATAATTATTGATGAAGATTAGAGGTGTAATTTTTTATCTTATCCGAAAATCTGTCCAAAAATTGATGGTTTACAAGAACAACCATTAATATGTAGCTCTACCAAATCTGAGAGAAAACATAAAGATTTACTCAAATAATAACATTTAGCACATAGCAAAACCAAAGAGACTCTTAAATTAAATTTCCAAAAAACTAAACTCGAATTTAGCACAGAAGCTCCACAATGGAAATAGCCTTCTTTGAAGACTGAGAGAGACTTAGAAACGTGAGAGAAACTTAGTAGGGCAACATTGAGAGTCAAGATGACTCAAAAATTATTCGAAATGATTCAAACAGTACCGGAAATCAGAACCCAACTTCATTATGAGTTTGGTTTTAATTTTTTATCGCATTTTATTAAATTTTTTAATTCGCCTCTATTTAAATGTTATTTATGAATATTAACGGAGGATATTTTAAATTTTGCAATTCTTATATTCATTTTATTGTTTAATTTTGCTTTCTCCCTGAAATTCAATTTTTAATATTGAATAAAGATGTGTATAATGATCAACAAAATATCATAACTTCATTCATTAAAACATTCAATCATTACACAATATAAAAAAATAAATTTCATTCCTACCCCTAAAATTTAAATTTAATTGATTACTATTAACTTGTAGGCTAAAACAAATATTTTTTGAATTTTTTATTTAATTGATTCATTTTTTTTAAACTGTTTTTTTTAATCATGTTTTTTGAAAAAACATCTGTTAACTTGTTTTTTTTCAAAAGCACATTTCAAAACAAAAAAAAAAAATTGAAAAAACATTTTTTCGAAAAGCTATACCAAATGAGGTTTCTAAAATTAACACAATTTCGTCTGATTTTGTAGTACACACACTGGTCAAAATTTGATCAATAACTAATTTGATAAAAATTGTCAAATATGAGAATTTTGATGACAAAAAAAATAATTTTATCATAATTTATCTCCGAGTATCAAGTTCAAAAACTAATTTAACTTTTTATTGAAAGTATAGAGAGAGAGAGCGCTTTAGAAGTGTGGATTGGAAAAAGAGATAGAAAAGTCATATTTACCTCTTTCTTTTACTTTTTTTTTTTATCCAAAGATAATTTCATTAGGTAGAAAATAGTTACATATGAGAATTTATAACCAATTGACATTTAAGTTAATCTAATAAAGACGGATCATCAATCAAAGTTGATGTGGTGGCTTTTCTGACAATAATATGTATCACCCAATTACAACTTTTTTAGTATGGGAAAAATTACATTTAAAAAAAAAAGGAACTAAATTAAAAATATCTTTTGCCACCACATCACATTTGTTTGAAGGATTATCTTTATGATTCATAGCTTTGATGAAGTTTAAGAAAAAAAATGTAAACCTTATATATATATATATATATATATATATATATATATATATATATTCCGTGGTTATTAGAGGTTATTTTTAATTCTTATCACAACTATTCAATCCGATTGCCACCTTTAATGAAAATAAAATAGTCACCATTCAAAAACGCATGGACAGGAGTCCCATTTTTCCCATTCTCTTCTCTTTCTACTATTTTCTCTATACTCTCTCTATCCTTGATCCTCGACTAACCTAGACATCCGAGGATTCTCACCAACTCCTATCAATGAGACATCAAGTTATTTCCTCTTCATTAATTATAAAAAACAACAACAAAAAATCCAAATGAAATCGAACCTAATATAAATTTATTGCGATGACTCATATGTTTGGACAATTGCTTACATTTTAAGTTTTTAACAACCTAAAAAAATAAGGAATCGTTTGATTATAACTGCTAGTTGATGGCTGTTGTTGACTCACAAATTAAAAAAAAAAAAAAAAAATTAATATAATTATTTCATTTTAATTATGAATATAATATTATTTTTTAAATCTAATTTTAACTAATTTCTTTGATTTGTACATAATTATAACGAAAATTATAAATTATGACAATTGACAAAATAAAATAAAAAATTGTAAATTTTTGAATTTTTTAAGTGATTTGGCAAAAAATTAAACAAAAATCCTACAAATTTATTTGAACCAAAATTTGACTAATTCTACAAGAATTTGGTTCAAATAAATTTCGTATCATTTATATTCATTTTACTTTCTAAACATGAACATGTCAGTCATTCAAATATTTGTTTGATTTATAATTAAAAGGGTGTTATTCATATAATACATTTTTTTTTACTCAAATTCAATAAAATTTAGAAATGAATATATTTTTAATTTAATTTCTAAAATTGTAAAGAATTTAGAAATTGAATTAAATTCAATTTAAACAATTCTCCGTAGCAACTATCAAATTTGATAATGTTATTAGCAACCAAATGAAAACGAAAATAAATACCATATGAAATTATAAATAAATCTTTTTTTTTAGCATGGAGAGGATGAATCAAATATAAATTTATTGCTATTACTCTAACTATTAATGTATACTTGCTGTACAAATAAATCCATTTTAACGAAAAGTTGTATAGTAAGCTAGAAAACAAACAGACAGTGGCGTTACATTATATACAGTACCATCATGAGGCCAAGGTGTTTGTGTTATTGTCTCCTAGCCTCAACTTTACAACAGAACAATCCAAACTTCAAAGGGAAGAAGAAGGGACCAAACACAAGGACACCCACCACTCACCTTAAGCAAACAATATCTGATGCTTCTTACTACTTTTTTTTTTTTTTTTTTTTTTGCCAAATATCTGATGCTTCTTACTACTACTTATTCTAAAGCAGCTCACTCTTAATTATGGGGCCACTTAAATTCATATATATATATATTGCACAAACTTTATACAAAGAAAAGGACTGTAATTCAGTTCAAAAAAAAAAAAAAAAAAGAGTGTAATTAGTTTCCCACTAACTTATGCTTTTTTGCGACACACCAATTTCCTAAAAAGCCGTGTAAATTTGGCCAATCAAACAAAATTATTTGGTTTGTTGCGAAAAAAAAAAAAAAATTTATTTGGTCAATAAAATAAAATAAAATAATTTATTTTTATTTTTATTTTTTCCAGCTTTTTAAGATCATACGTGGCAGTAACTTACATGTAATATGGCATAACAAATCATGGACACTCGTCTACACAGTGTAAATTGGTCAACTCACACGAGACAACGAAATATATAATAATTTTAATAACAATGTTGTGTTCAGATACGGGAAGGTCTATTGTTGGTTATGATGGTGCCTTCCTTTTCTAGCATTTACCACCGTTTGTTCATGAGAATCACAAACTTGAGTTTTGAACTTACATCCGAATTTTTTTGTAAGTGATCCTCTCCATCCACGTGGACCTTCCTTATCAATCTTTTCGATTACTTTCTTCATTGTAGAACACTCTTTTTCGAGCTGATGCACCCGCGTCCTCATGCTATCCATGTCTAGTCGCAGCACCTGATTCTCTCTCACTGTTGCCCTCCACGTGGTGCTGCTATCCTGTGCCTCTGCCACCACCGCCGCAGTACCAGCCGTAGCCGACACTGCTCCGTCATCGTCTATCTCTTCCTGTTCTCGTCTTATGACTGATGGCCTACCGGTATCCAGCGGCGCTGCTTCCGCTGCTATTAATGTTCCTGCGATTGCGTGGCGGAGTTGTAACTGCTCGAAAAATAAAACTTGAACCACCGCCCGCAGCGGAAGCCGCTCATTCTGTGCCGCATGCGTGCACGCCTCTAAAGTGAGCTTTTGGCAATCCATTACTCCACAAATCTTCTCCCTCTCTACCTCTGATATCCATGGATGAGCCTTCAAGAGGGAAAACAAAAGAAAGAAACAGTTAATAAGGCTAAATAACTTCAAAAATGTGTGTAGACTATAGTCAATAGTTAGTTAGTTACCTTGAGATAAACGTCGACGGCTCTGTAAAGACCGTCGTCGAAAAGCCTAGCTTGCTCCGGTAAAGATATTGCCAAATTGTAGAATCTATCAGGTTTCAGATTCGCATCAGAGGCAATCTCAGCAAGATAACCGTCTATTAGTTTTCCGACGAGCATCAACGCCGGCGATCTCACATTGCGATCACCTTCCTCCTCTGCGTCAATTCCAGCTGCTGTATTTCTCTCTTCTAGTCCATCCATGAAATAGCCTAAGATTCTTTCCAAGCAATCAACATCGTATAAAGTCTCGTTTAGATATGAATAACTAGGAATCAGTAGATCGTCTAGTGTAGCTTGCTCCAGTTGTGACCCGATCTTCTTCTCCAAAGCGGAACGACACGATTCAGATGCGTTTAATATGTTTGCTGTTCTTAATAATCCGAATAAAAACCTTGTTGCCGTTGAAGATCTGGAGCTCTTCTTCAATGGAAGATTTGAAATTATAGTCTCTAATACCTCTCTCTGCTCGCTCTCTGAAGCTATACAAGAAGACGAAGATGGCTTCCGGTTCAATCTCGATATTCCTGGAATATACTTCTTAGCATAATACATTAAACAGCTCTCTACAATCTCTGGACTCAGATCTCGCGATTTCATGGCGAGAATCAATCGTTTAAACGAAGGCAAACTCAAAAGCGCCAAATGTTCAAACCATGAGTCCAAATTAGTACCTCTACCACCAGTGATGGCGGCGGTAGACGCAGAGGCGGCTCCCTTTCTACGTACTGCCGATTCAATCCCATTCCATAAGGCTTGATTGGAAGTAGCTTCATTCTCATTTGCTCCATCCCTAACCGGCCAGCCAAACAGAGCTGGATCGGCGGAGGAAGCTCTGGAAGCAATAGAATCAATGCATCTCTGCGCAATGCCTAAGCTCTCTGCAAGAGGCATTACTTTCTCACACGATTTTAACGCTTTAATCGACTCTTTGAGACTTTTGAGTACAGATTGGGAAAGAAACCGCTCTGTTTTGGAAACAAGATTGTCTTCAGAATACTCTTCTGTCATCTCTAGAAACTCTCCAGCGCAGCGAAGTGGGGCGACTGTGGAAGAGGTGAGATCGACCTTGACGCCATAGCAGAACTTGGCGGCCATCTCGAAAGTTTCAGAACCGCCCGGAAAATCCGGAAGCGTAATCTGACAGTGAACTTCCTCTATTTCATCTCCTCCAGGTTCTCTCTCTTCTCCCTCTCTATCTCTTGCTGCTGTAGATGTTTCGTTTGTTTCTTGCTCTGTTATTAGCTGGTGAAGTTTTTTACTTTTAGACATCAAAGGAAACTGAAACAAAACAAAAACAGAAAATATAGATTACAGAGATTGTTATTAGGTCTTTAGATAGGTATGACGTATAGTCCAAATAGAGTTCTGACCTTGTGAAGATGAAAGGTCATATCTTCAATCTCTATAACAATGTCACTTGGCAAACCAGTAGTACAAAACCTACAAGAAAGTTTGAGCAAATAATATATTTTCTTGATTTTTCTATAGCAAAAAAGATAAGGGAAATTTAGGATTAATTATTCTAACCATGCTTGGCCTTTAGAGCTAGGCTTCTCAGCTGCCATTGTTTCTTTCTTCTCTGTTGTTCTTGTTTCGACACTTTTATGGAAAATTAAGCTAGATCCATAAGTATAGAGGAGAAGAAGATGGAGATGGAGTCTTTTTAAATCTCTTAAAAGAAAGGGAAAAAAATAAAGTGAAAATGTTTTTGCTTCTCTTTGTTGTACAGTGATTCTAGAGGAAGAAAGAGTGGTTTTTTTTGGAGTTTTGGAATCCAAAAATATAAACTCAAAAACGGACAAAACAAACAAAAAAGCTTTAACAGATTTCGAAAAAGTAGATCAATTACATTATTTCATTTCATTTCTTTACCCAAAAATTTCCCTTTCTCTCTCTTTGAATCGGATCAGAATCTCAACCACTCCAACTCACAACTCGCAACCCTGTCTTCTCTCTCTCTCTCTCTTTAGAAGAAGAAATTAGAGTCTTTCTGGAAGAACGAACTTCCTTTCCTTCCTTCCTAGAAAGACCATCATTACAATTTACATTAAATATTAATAAACACATTTCTAGCTTGGTTGATTACTTTTTGCGTAAATTATGGAAAAATTTAATTTGATTTTGCCCTGTCATGGACTTGATAATGAGGCTTTATTGGGGGTATGGCTTAATCAATCCAAGTCCAAGTCTAGAATATTTGTATATAGAAACTTGATCCATAATTACATTTAACAACCTTTATAGATTAATAATCAAAGGAGTAGGTGGGGTATACATACAAAATGATTTTTTATCTGAGATTTCAACTCAATCCTTGAAGCATGTCTTGTAATTAACAACCTTACATTCATATTCTTTGGTTGAAAACACATATCACAGCTAAAGCGACAAAAAGATAATGATGATTGGATTTTAATCATTTCTTCTTATTTTGGAAGCTAATATTAATATATTATATATACAAATCAAATCCAAATGACATGAGTACAGAACTCTTAGCTGGTCCACTAATTTAGTTGGCGACAACACTATAACAGAAAATATGCATGAGAGAGAGAGAGGGATTAACCCAATAGAATGAGGAGAAATTTTCAAATTTTATACCGACTAATATTAGAAAAATTATTAAATAAGACATTAAATAGGACAATAACATATTTTTTTTATTCACATAAAAATTAATTTATATGTAATTAAAATGAAGATAAACTCATGTGACTCACTTTTATATGAATAAAAAAAAGCATGCTCATATCCTATTTAAATAATTTCTCTAAAAATTAAACTAAAATGGTCATGCTTTGGATTTATGCAAACCTTATATTTGAGAATAAATGGTCACATGGAGGACATGACCCACAAATAAATTAATTAAAAAAAAAAATACCCTACAATTTCAATGGCTGATTTTTTTGAAATTCCATTCTTTTTATTATGGAATTCCCATTTTCCTACCTTGAAATTTAGGTATGAAACCAAAAATATATATAAAACATTGGTTTAGTCTCATTTAAAGCAGCATATCTACCATCCCACCTTTTCCTTGCCAACATTTATGGCCATATTAATTAGGTGACAGGAATAGTATGTTATCATCCAAAGAACAGCAAAGAGTGTTGGAATAATTTTGATAATAAAACATGAAATTTTTTAATAGGATGAGTAAGTCGTATGGATAATTATCCAATTATTAAACTAAACGTTGGATAATAAAGAATGGTTATTTTGATGTCAGAAATAGTGGCTATGGAATGAAGAAAAAAAAAAAAAGGAAAAATTAAAAACACCCATTTGCCTTAGAACTGAACTTCTGTTATACTAATTGTTTGTGAATGAAAGTTTCAAAGATAGGGAGATGATTACTGGAGTGGACTAATGGAGCCCTTTTATTTCTACATTTCACGTGGTTTGGTGACTAATCATTAGACAAAATGTACAAAAAGAGTGAATAGCTTTATTTCTCAGTTGGGCACACACCAGTTTTGTGGTATATCTATAGTGATTTATGCAGCTATATCTTAAATGAAAAAGGACAACAAAAGCCAAATAATAAGGAGAGAAAGATTTATCAAAGGTCAGACCATTGCTTTTGGGATTATAGAATTCTAAAATGTGGGTCACATTGTCTTGGGTATATGAGACTACGGATGCTTCACCCCACCACTTTAGAGTTTAGAGATTGTAGGGCACCCATTTTCATCTTCTTAGAACTTCTCTTTCTTATATTTCAATTTCAAATGTTTTTCTCTCTGTTTTATGTTTTGGATTAATTATATATATTCATTAGGATTTGATTTAATTGAGTAATATTTTTAGTAAATTTGATTCTAAAGCTTAAATTCAAAACCTTTGGATTCTGAAACAACTTTAGTACTATATTCAAAACATTTAATTTTAGACTTTTGAAGATAAATATTTTATTAATAGTTAACGTTGCAAAAAAAAAAAATAAAAAAGAGCTAGTGGGTTAAAAAAGAGGATGCACAAAAACCATGACAAAATCATCCAAAAAAATACCAAAACCCAAGAGACTAAGTGCGTTAAACTGAAGCATATTATGGCATCCTGCACAAGATAACAAGATTGTAGTTTTGATTCTTTTATTAATTAAACCAAACACTTGAGCATTTAGAAAAAGCAAAACAAAGGAAATTTAAAAAAACAGGAACAGGATTGGTCAATACGACATTAACCATTTACCCCAGTACATTATTAATTTATAATAATCTCAGTGAGCTATAGCCAAGCTTAAACAAATACTATATATTCTTGCAGGGTAAGGTGGTTTAGCCCCATCACCACCATCTAATACAGCACTTGAGACTTTTTAAAATCCTGCACACATATTTACGTGACGCAAGGTTATTACATATAATAGAAATATATGCTTTCTTTACATGTAAAGCTTATATAATATATATATATATATATATATATATAAGAGAAAAAAAATAATTATAATAATATATTTATATCATCAATAAAAAGGGTTAAAAAAACAAGAGAAAACAAATTTGCATTTATCGGCACATCCCAAAACTCTTTGTGCATAATTAAACTATTGATGATTATCAATTTAAAGAAAAGATCATTAAATATTTGGAACAAAAGTTTGAATATAATATCATAGTTATTAGATGCAAAACCTAATTATTTAGTAAATATAGATGATTTATCTAATTTCAACAACTACAATAACAAACAAACCAACCCTTGGATGCAATATTAACAACAATACAGAGTCATGCATGACATAATAGTAGGATACATAATTCAATTAATAATGTAATAGAACAATTTATTAACCTATATATCTTTCTAAAGCTTTGAATTAGATCAAAAATCAAGAAATCAGTTTACTTATTTAATTAATACTCATCTGAATAGACTATTATTCACTTAAAATTTGATATGTATAAAAACCTGCTGTGGTGGTTGAAGCTGAAGCTGAAGGTGCTGGTGGTTGCTGAGAAGTAGTTTTCTCCTCAGTTGGGATGGCAACACCAGGCCATGATCGGCACATGCAGTGTTTTCCTTTCTCTATGCTAGCATAGAGAGTGGCAAGATGCTTGCCACAACCACTCCAAGAATACTTCCCACAATTCTTGCAATCCACTCTAATACACATGGTTTTGCTTCTTTTATAATATTTGTTATGAGTGGATTGAATTTTGGCTTAATACAAGTGATTCACTTATCCAGCCTAAGTTATATAACAATTCTTTCACTTTGATATCATCGAAACTTAGCTTCAAAAGCTAAAATTATTCTATATCAAACAACTTTGCCTTGAAATTATCGTTAGCATGATAAAAATACATAAAAGATCCTTAGGTACTTCACTATCCTATGGCTACAATGTTACAAAGCCGCCGAATAAAAATTTAAACAAAGAATGAAAATGTTTTTAGGTGGAAAGAAACATTTAGCGAGTCAAACAAAGTAAAACATTACCCAAAACAAGAGGAATAGAAGACGTATCTTTTTGTCTGATATTATGGCCGAAGAGCAAAGACACCTTTAGACATTGAATGTTAAGAGACAGATGAAATCAAATGGTTAATCATTGTCCTTCTATACCATAAACAAATGCCTACCAAGTTCTCTTCTACAGTTTTTGTTTATTTATTTATTTTTAAATATAGACAGATGCCCATGTTTTCACGATAATTGGTTGTTATCATCGTTGTTGCCTCACTATCATTACAATACCTACTAGTTGCTTTCACAACTTTTGTGGTCCTGTCTATAATTCTGTTTTTCACATGACCAGTTTCTTTCAGCTTCAATATGCCCAGCTCAATCATATATAATTTCCATGCTTCTTAATGCAATCCATCCATCATCATGATAGCACCAGCTACCATTTCTTAACCCAGCATTGACTATTTTATTTGATACTCTGCTCCAACCATTTAGATTAGGACTGCAAATGAGCCAAAGTCGTTTGTGAACAGCTTGGTGTTCGGCTCGATAAAAACTCATTTGTGTTCGTCTCGTTTTATAAACAAGTCAAGTTTAAACCTTATTTTAAAACTCGTTTATTGAGCAAAGCAAATCTCAACTCGATTAGACTCGTGAACAGTTCGATAATAAATTCACGAATAGATTCGATTAATAGGTTCTTGAACAACTTAATAATAAGCTCGTGAACAACTTAATTATTATTATTAACTTAATAATTTTGACACTCTAAAAAATATATTTTAATACTCCTATAAATTTTTTAGTAATTTAATTTGACTAAAATATATATACTCATGATTAACATAATATAATATTTCTTTATTATATAATATAATATTTTAATTTTTAAAAATATCTTTTTTATTAATTAATATTTTGTAATATATGTAATGCTTAATTTTATGATTGGATTTTTCTTTTCACTAATTGAATAATTTTGCTTTTATATTAATTTTAAATATTTTTGTTATAATTATTTTATTAATATTTAAAAAGTTAAGTATTTTGATAAATTATAAACGAATCAAACTCCAACTTAACTGAATTATAATTTATTAATAAGTTGAGCTCGAGTCAAATTCGAGCTCGGCTCAAACTAAAACGAATTAAACTTGAATATGATTTTCAAATTCAATCTAAAACTCGATCAAAAGCTCGAGTTCAGAAAAAAAAAAAAAAAAAAAAAAAAAATATTGAGCCGAATCTGAACATCTTAAAACTCAAGCTCGATTACAGTCCTAATTCATATTTATCCTACTCCATCACACAATGACATTTTAAGTTGTATAGCATTGTAGCATACAACTCAAAATAATCCTTGTAATTAGACAGTATGCTGCAATTGGTTTCCAAAAATCATGGCAGGCAGCTAACAAAACTTGGATTAGAAGGACAACTTAAGGCACATGCCCTCCCAAACGGGGCATATAAAAACCTAAAAAAGCTAGCAAAAGTTATTCCTGAAGTTAATTAAATTGTTGTAGGACCTAAATAGTTGACCTGCCGGCTTGACCAACTAGAAAATGTCTGCATTTATTGAGCTTCAAAGAATTTACTCAATAACCAGGAAACAGTTGATTTGCCATTAAATAATCAAGGAAGCCAAACAGAAGCACCAGACTAGAAGCAGAAACACAAAGAACATAATCAAGAACCATCTAATCGCCATACAATTAATTCTACTAAAGGCTTAACCAAATTCAGTAAGAAATCAAAGTACCAGAGGCATAACAGCTCTAGGATACACCATTTAGCATGTGAACGGTATCAAACACAAATGCACCAACATTGCATTATGGCTTCAGAAGGTTCATTTTCCTCTAACATTAACAAGCGAAATTACATGTTTATAACAACTGAAATCTCTGCAAAGATGTTACAAGAGGCTATAGAAGTATTGTTTTCCAACTCATGTTCCAAAATGAATAACAGGTATAGTCACTAGAACCTCCCTCAGTATTTGATGGCAACATATGAAAACATCGAAAACTTACTGGTTTCAACTACAAATGCCAAAGCATGGACCATTCAGATTTGGAACCACTAATGCGTGTTGCCATCTTTATCTGCTGAGGGGTCCAATTCAGGTTTCTTCATTGGGTTTGATTCTGCTGAGCCTGTACTCATCAACACTCGCTTAACTCCTCTTCCCACAACACCAAGATGAGTGACTGCAGCCCCATTTGTGTGGGCAGTGGAAACAGTTGGAGAGTCAAAACCTCCACTGCTAGTAGCAGTAGCCATCTGTGAAGAATTCATGACAGCCAGGTCAGCACTTTTCTCCCCACCTCTTGCCTTGGCAGATACCATTCCCAGTATTTCAGAAAGAATTGATTTTGGGTTTAGAGCCAGCTGTTGAAGATCTTCAAGCTGCAAATCCAGAGATTTACAATAAACACAAGATATTTCAAATGAATGTTTCTAATGTATAACAGTGGACAGTACTTGCCTTCTTTTCCAGCTCCCCAGACAGGCCATTAAGTGTTTCAATCTCTGATTCTTTATCTGTCGCAGATTTCTCACTCTGTGAGCCATTGGACGACCGCTGGACACCTTCATCTACTTCAGAAACTGCAGATGACATTGCAGATTCTGAGGAACTCTTTACTTCATTCATGAGCCGCTGCAGCCTTGATTTGCAAATTGATATAGCTCTCTGGCAATATGGGATTGCTTCCTGAGGCTTAGATCCAATCTCCAAACACAAACATATACGGAAATTTCTGAGTTAAAGTTAAGGGTGTAACAGAAAAGGCTGAACAAACATAAAAGATTTTTTATAATTGATTGAATCAAGAAAATATACAAATTGAAACGTTTTGCAAGTGACTAAATAGATTAATTCCCTGGTGATACTTAATCATCCCAAATTGGGGAGTCTGTAAACCTTAATAAGGATACAGTTCAGCTAAATGTCTACTGTCTGGTTCAACAAGTCGTTCCAGAATGGATAGTGCTTTCTGGTAGTCACTGAGAGATGTTTCAATATCCTCTACATAAAACACACAAATATACAAGCCATATTTAAGCCAAACAAGAGGCTTTCAGAAACAAATGCAGAAATTAACAAATTGTATATATTTTCTCAACATTTCAAATTTCAGCTCAAATACCTCTTTCCAAAGCAACTTCTGCCAATGCTGATAGTACATCCACTTTATACATTGCGTCACCTGACTGTTTTTCAGCAATTGCCCTTGCAACATCAAGCATTTTCCATGCCAAGTCAAGGTCAGACTCATCTTCATCAGCTTCTGCTAAGTCTTCATCATCACTATCTTCATCTTCTTCCTGATCTTTCCCAAAAGAAGCTGTAACAGAAAAAATATGTGACATCAGGAAGTAATGAGAAACATAATATGCTTGAGACTAATGCTAGTCATCTTCCACCACCTCAGTGCACTTAAAAGTGGCCTCCACTCCTATCTCCCTCAAATACACAGTCTTGTATCCTGATTGTAATTGTACTTTTAATGATCATATGCATAAATGTGAGAGGGGGAGAAAGGAACTAAAAGTTATTAATAACCCTTTTGCTTAAGGCAAGGGAGGGAACTAAAAGAAAATTTGAGTCTGCACATTCCTTCTTCTTAACAAATCAAGTAGGCAAGTAGCCAAAAGCACAGAACAGTCTTGCAATCAAATATAAATCTGAAAGTTAAGCCGTAATATGCTATGGCAGAAATTATTAGGGTCTATGGGAACAGGGGGGGCAGGACCATGTCATTGAATTGTTGGAGTGCAAAAACAAATATCAGTCTTCTCCCAATTACGATCAAATACCACCGTCTTCTATCCTGATTGTAATTGTACCTTTAATATCACTTGCATGCATATGCGAGAAGTAAAAAAAAAAACATAAGAGGTGAGGGAACAAAAATAGTAGGTGATCATTATACTGCAGAAATCTTCTTACATTAAAGGTCTTCTTCCTAAAGATTGTGCATATCTCAAAGGAAGGGAATGGATGTGCAGAGTTTGTAGCTAAAAATGGAGTTAATCAAAGTTTGAGATTAGTGAAATAGGACACCCCAACAGTGAAGACATGCAGCAATCTTATGAATGATGTCTCAGGTGTTGTTTTTATTAGTGTAGTTCTAATTTGTCTTATTTTTCTTTATTGCTCATATACCAAAAGAAAAAATAAAGGCATTGCAAGTTTGCCACGGACAAAAATATTGAAATTCTAGGAAACTGTTTCTCATTAACCAAAATAATAGAGTAATCTTTGCAATCAAACATAACCTGAGGCAACAACTATAAATGAACAATCTCTCACAGTGGCGAGAGAATGAAAGCCCTGAAAAATCTAGATGTTGCAGTTTATTAACCACTAAATGACAAAGAAATAGGATGCTGATAAATTTAAATAAACATGCACAAAATGGACCGTGGAAGCATGTTAATCACCCATTCATAAGCACAAATATAAGGGTAATTTGCCAACAAATGTAGTCATAATACAATAATATGTGCACATACTGTGAACAGCAACATACTAACCATCATCTGCAGCTCCTTCTTGGTGACTGGAATTGGACTTCCCATCCTCTTCAACATTACTAGAAACTGAAGCAGTTGAAGATTCTCCATTTATTGCATTCTTAACAGATCCATCTTTATCATGGTCTTGTTTCGATTCACCATCCTTCTTGGGTACTGCAGCTAATGGATCAGCCTCTTCTTGAGCTTTGTACAACAGTGCACGTCCATAATTGTAGTATGCATTCAAGCATTCAAAGGCAAGTTCATCATAGTGTGAAACCCTAAAATTGTAAGGATCAGCAAACTATTCATACAAGAGAAGCTCAAACTTCAACCACAGAGTATTTTTTTTTTTAAATCTAGACCTTCAAAAATTCTAAAAATTGTCGTCTTCATATCAAGACTATTATTTATTTATTTTGATAAAAGAGAATTTTGATAAACCCTAACTCTTCAAAAAAGCATAATCAAACGGGAAAAAGGAAAAACGAAGAAATTAAGATTTGATTTCACTTTTTTCTGAAGTAATGAAAAGCAAAAAAAAAAAAAAAAGAGGAAATGGACTGAAATTGAAACCCTAACCTGATTTCTAGGGCACGGCTAAAACACTCAGCGGCCTCGCCATAATCACTTTCCTTAAGGGCTTTGATTCCATTTTCAGTCAACTCAGCAG
The DNA here is from genome assembly GCA_949750685.1 of Vernicia montana. NCBI lineage: Eukaryota > Viridiplantae > Streptophyta > Magnoliopsida > Malpighiales > Euphorbiaceae > Vernicia > Vernicia montana. Next base: position 36,449 of record CATKHJ010064222.1, read on the forward strand.
CGAACTCCAGCGATTTCTCCCGATCTGTATCGGAAGTCATAGCCGGAGCAGCTTCTTCATTACTGTTGATGTTGTTGTTGCAAGTGGACTCGGTGCCACCCAGCGTGTTCGATTCGATAGTTGCTTCATTGGATATTTGGGCTTCACCGACGGTTGGAACCTCGGTTAGGGTTTGTTCAGTCATCGTCACTGATGATTCCGATACCACAGCTTCTTCTTCAGCCATTGATTTAGCTCTCAATTTTTTGCAAAATGAAAATGTGATAAAACGAGGGAAATTTAACGGGAAAACATCTCAAATACGACATCGTTTTTTATAATTTTATTTTCTCATCTAAATGACCGTATTGCCCATTGGTAAATGAATATATCAGTACAATGAGTTGGCTATTTTTGTAATTAAGAAATATAGCACAAAAACGCTGCGCACCACATATATTTTCAGAAAGATAATTCTTGCTGGTTTGTGTTTGTAGAGTCGATCATCGATGGCTTCCACATCCTCTCCACCTCTTCTACAAACGCTCTCGTTTCATCGATCTGCATCTTGCAAAGCGCAGTGTCCCAAATCTGTGCCGACATCATTCACCAGCAGGAGGCGGTTGCTCTTCCTTATAACGGCAGCGCCGGCATTGATGGCAAGAGAATCGGTGTCCATTGCGGAGGATATTCCGCTGTTTGGGCTGAAGAAGAAGTTGAAGAAAGCAGAGGAGGAAGCGGAACAGCTGGTGAAGGAAGGATTTGAAACGGCTGAGAAAGGGCTTGAAACAGCGGAGAAAGGGATAAAAACGGTGGAAAGAGGGATTGAATCGGCAGAGAAAGGTATCGAGACAGCGGAGAGAGAAATTGAGGAGGCGGCAGTGAGTTTTGGAGGTTTGGCACAGGCGAGTGTGGTGACCGGAGCTGAAGTCTTGGGCGTTTTAATAGCTACTTCCATCGTAAATGGAATTTTGGAACCTGAAGGTCAAAAATCATGATTTGGTTTATGGTAATGTGATGTTTTAACTTTTAAGAATTCGAATCGAATATCAATGGTGTATTTAAATCTGCTTTTTTCTTAATTAGCAACATTGTGTGTGATTAGTAAAGCACTTGAATTGATGATTATCTTTGGAAATGTATGGAGGTGTCCTTATTGCTTCTTCAATCATGATTCATGCCAAATAAATAACTAATTATATTTGGCTAAATGTATCATTTATTTTCTTTAATATAAATATTTATCAAGTACTTGTTATATTTCTTTAAAAAATAAAAAACATAAAAGGTACTCACATTTGCTAAATGTTAAGGCAACTGTTGTACAAAATCTTTAGTATGATTTGAAAACTTAATTATTTTTTTTTAATTTAAAAAAATGAATTATTTTGAAAAATAAAATAAAATCATGCCAAATTTTTTTTTAAAAATTATAAGAATTCAATTCATTCAATAAAATTGATTATTAAAATTTTAAAATATTTTTATTTAAATTAAATATATGAGAATAAAATGAGAAAACATATTTTTTAAAATTTTTAATTATTTAAAATAATAATATTCAAATTTTAAAATTTACTCCAACACAATTTTTTTTTTAAGAACATGTAATTTCTATTATTAATTAAATTGAATTTTAATATTAAAATTTTCAATTGAGTTCTTTCTAGAAATTACATATTCTCCGTAGTACTTGGATAATATATTTTTAAGTATTCAATTTGATTATTTAATATTTAAATATTAATAAATAAGATTGAAAATATTTTATAAAATTAAATAGATTTGGAGATGTTTGAGTAGTGTCAATCAATTATGAAATAGATTAAAGAAACATTCAATGAAATTTAATCAAATTCAAATAGTAGAGTTATTATTATTATTATTATTATTATTATTATTATTATTATTATTGCTTTAAAAGATAAAATATATTAGAGGAGGAAGGTTAGTACAAAAATGAATAAAGTAACCCAATTAAACCTAAACTCCCTAACTAGTACAATTAGCTCATAAAGAAAAACAACAACAAACCATACACAAACAAGCCATGGATAAGGCGGTGCAGATGCTAGAAGACCATTTTTGCTTCACTAGAGGCAATGGGTCTAGTTGAGAGGTGTTAAATACAGGGTAACTCGGGATAAGACTCGATCTGCCAATAATTGATGGGTGCGGCCAGGTTCATTTTGAAAATGAAATTGTTGAAAAGTGGTCACCAGAAAAATCTTGATCAAGTGCTCATTTTATTTTGGGAACATCCAGTGTAGATTGAGTCAAGTATCTCTATAGGAAAATTCTTGATCTTCAGATAAATTGAGTCAAATTCCTCTATAAAAATTTGTTGTTGATGAATCTTCCAAGTAACAAAAATCATCATAGAGATAATAGAGGAAAACCCCATTCTAAGGGTAAAGACACCATAAAATGTGTAGAGAAAACACAAAATAAACAATTTCAAATTAAAAAATAAAGCATAAAAATTAAAGGAAAATAACAGATATGGGGTTGTCACCGGTAAAAATCGGCAACAACCCCAAATATGAGTCTTGGATCTAATGGGATGAAAAAGAAAAAGAAAACAGGGAAAGAGAGGGAAAAAAAAAATAAATAAGTGGACCCAAATAGTAGAGTTATTAAACAAGTTTAAAAATTGATTTTCACTAACACCTTAATCATTATTAATCTCACAATATTATTCTCAAGTGAATTGGTTGTTTAAACTAGCAATTGGATGTTAATTATAATTAAAAAATGGCCTAATGATCTCCTATATATCATCAACTTTTCACATGTTTCAATTTTATTCAATTTGCCATAATTTCCAATGCCAAATGTCCAATCTGTCATTTCTTTTATTTAATCAAACAACTAAACTTCTTAAAATTACAAAGAAAGAACATGTTGTTTATTATCTTGTAGTTCAACTGAAAATAATACGACATCACTTTTTTTTTATAACCAAAATTTAAAATGATTATCGTTTATCCATTATGCGTCTTATCAACTCTAATCAACGGTTACTGGAGATGTTTACATAATAAATAGAAAAAAAAAAAAAAAGTTAATTTCACTTCAAAATGTGACAGAAAAATCATTGAACTATATTACCTTGTAATTAGATAATACTTCTGTTGACGCCAACTCAAAAAAAAAAAAAAAGAGAATTGGACCTGAATATCAATAGGGTCAACTATACAGATAGTTTTATAAATTAGGTTTTATTTGGGCTTTTTTGTCTATAATAAGCCCAGTTGATTTATTTTTCTATTAGGATTAGGATTTACTTGTCCTTTTGTACTAAAATACCCATGTATAGCTCCTATAAATAGACTTGAAAAACACATTGTAGGATCATCACTCAATTCAATAAACACACAAATTATCTCAAATTTGACTTTGCGGTGATCACTGTTGATGGCGATAGCCTATATACAAAATCATTTTTCTTTGATTGACGGTACTCACTACCTAAATATCAGACCCTTGATTTGATTGATTGACAGCTCCGGCAGCTTATATATTCGTCTTTTCAGGTTAATTTTTAATCGCACAGATCCCTAGATTCACTGTTAACGGTACTTTGGTTCCTATATACATCAGATCTAGATTATTTTATTGTTTATTAAACTAGAAAACACCAAAAATAGTAACAATCAACACTGATCCAAATGACTGACAGTAATGTAACAAGGACCTAATTAAACAATCTGAATGTATTAATTCTAAATTAATTTTTAGGGTTAACATCTTTTTGGCACGCCCAGTGGAACCTTATCGCTTAAGTTAGGAATATGTCTAACTCTGGAACTGGAAAAGATGCAACCCTTAGAGCTGCTGATGCATAGAGTGGAGCAAACCAAACCGAGCATGGTTTGGAAAATAGGGAAGAAACAAGTCATCAGACTATGGCTGACCCCCTCAACAGGACAGCGTTGCGTCTAGGATTATCGGCAAGGCGAATTACCGCCCAAGACCCTTTTACCGCCGGCGAACAGACGGGAAATATCAAGGATCCCAATTATGATAGACAACTCCCGCCCCCGAGGCCAATGCTTTTAAGCCAAGCTGATCAAATGACCATTGTCGACGACGTTTTCCAAGTAAACAATGACTTGTATATGGGGATGATTGAACAGATTGCTGTGGTCATGAGGCTAATGGAGGAGGAAAACATGACAGTATAGCGAACCATTGACCGAAGTTTAGAAAACTTCACAATGGCCTTGACTCGTTTTTTAGAACTGATGGAAGGTAGAAATGAGGACATGGCCGGAAGAAGAAATTTCGGTGATCAGTTGAGAAGAAATATACTTGAGAATAGGAGAAATAATGTTCCCGAGCCCCGTTACGGCGAAGTCAATCTATTGAGACATGACCGAGATGGCTATAATGAGGGTTACGATCGCGCTCGTCAAGGTAATGATTTTCAACCTCATGATTTATACAGAAATAATGGCCAAGATAGAGGGATATATGAGCCTGAGCTTCGGCAAAGAAATGACAGACTGTCGAACCATTAGCAAGACAATCCAGTCTATAATGATCGAGTTTGGGAACAAGAAAAGGACAATCGTGCTAATCAGCCGATTGACAATGATATAATGAAGGCATTAAGAAGGATGGGCATTGATTTCAGGGAAAATACTCGGCTAGTATACAGGAAGCCTTACCCAAACTAGATAGACCGAGTATATCCTTTCCCAAGAGGATTTAAAATTCTCGAATTTAACTTGTTCTCGGGGGAAGATAACACAAGTACGGTAGAGCATGTTTCCCATTTCACAACGCAATATGAAGAAGCATCAGCCAAAGACTTTCTTAAACTTCGCTTATTCAGGAATTCTCTAACTAAAACTACTTTTACCTGGTATACTAACTTGCGTGCAGATTCCATAACTACTTAGGGGCAGTTGGAGGAAATGTTTCACACTGAATTCTACCGCACACCCCTACTATTTCTTTGGCCGATTTAGCAAGAGCTTATCAGATGCCTGGAGAATCGGCTGAGAAGTTTGTGGCTCGGTTCAGAAAGATGAAAGCCTATTGTAACGCTACCATTACCGAGCAAGAATTGGTGAGCCTAGCCTTCAGTGGTATGAATATTACTATCAGGGAGCACTTTGAGGGTCACAGGTTCAGGGATTTTTATGATATATTGGATCGGGTTAATAGTTATGAAAGATTGCTGAAAGAAAAAGATTAGAGAAAATCCTCATCCAAAGGCACCTATTACCGAGATCCTGTCGAAATGTCAAATGTGTAGCTGGGAGAAGAATTTGACTCGGAAGATGAAGAGTATGTTTGGCCGAATTAAAAGCAGGGAATTCCTATGAGTGTTCGGCTTTGTACAAACCATCTAGCTTTAAGAAGAAGACCTCTGAAACAAATAAAATTACGAAGGAATATTCATTTGATCTAACAAAAGTCGACGAAATATTTAACTGTTTATTGAAAGATAACCAAATAATTTTGTCGACTGGCCACATTATTCCTTCATATGAAGAAAGAGCTAAAAAGGACTATTGTAAGTGGCATAATTCCTTCAGACATAATACAAATAATTGCATCGTCTTTAGAAATGTGGTTCAAAAGGCAATATCAGAAGGAAGATTAGCTTTTCCAACAAAAGGAAAGTCAACTGTAGTAGAGACGAACCCCTTCCCTAAAAGCACTAAAGGGGATGTGAAGATGGCCGAAATCAATACCACTAGGATCAAAGTTCTGAGATCCGGACAAATTCAACCAAGAAAGATTGATTGGCCAAGAGAAAAATTAGAATTCTCAGCTAACAAGGGAAAAGTGCAAGAGGTCGAGGAGTCCAAACCAACAACTCGGGTGGATTCTCAGAGAAGCATTCACGGTCATTTAGGGACCGAGGGTCACTTGGTATGCCCGTCTTGCAAGACAAAATTAAATGTGGTGCCAAAGACAAAGAGACCAGAAACTTCTTACGACAAAGAGGGCATTGGACATCAAACCGTGAGAAAAGAGTGGAGGAATTTTACGACCAGCAAATCAGCCAATACTAATCATGCCAAAGATCAAGGACTGCAACCTGCGAGGCAAAGACATCGGGAATAGACAAAAATTGATAAACAGGTACCTATTCGTGAATTAAGGAATATGTCCTTCAAACCTAAGCCTCGGTTTGTTGATAGTTGGGAATCACACCGGCCTCCAAGGAAGAGTGTCTTCGATAGACTCGGGCCACAAGAGACTAGAAGACCAATTCTAACTAAGACACAGAAAAGGAGGTGGCAAAGGCAAAGACAGGCAAAACGGGCTTATTTAGCTGCCGAATTTGAAGTAACTGCAGATGGTCAAAACCCAGCAATAAAATCGATCGAAAAGAAAGTTCAAGCTCGCAACAAGATGAAGGCTGATGAAGCAGAATTCCGGTTAAGTCGTGATAACAAAAATCGGCGAGGGCTCAAAGCAAAGATTTACAAAACTGATCCTAAGTTGAAGCCTGTTATTGACGAAATTAGTGCGGAAGTGAACGGCGAAGAGTCTAGGTCCCAAAGCATGAACAAAATAATGGTGAAGACATGGTGAAGAAACCCAAAGCTCGTATGGATGCTGAAACTGAGAATTTATTCAGCAGGGGCAACATCAATATGGTCACTATCTTGCCTTGTGACTTCCTTCCGAGACCAGGCCAAACTTCCACTTTGGATGGTGATGTTTTAGAAGCCGAAACCACAGATGATGGAGAAGAAGTTTGGCAATCAGTTATTCTCGAAGAACCACCAATGTCATTAACTAATCATATTCGGCCCCTGTATATCAAGGCCGAAATAAATAGGGTCCCCATGAACAGAGTATTGGTGGATAATGGAGCAGGTGTCAATATCATGCCTCCCAGGATACTTAGAAAACTCGGCTTGAACAACGAAGATATGGAGAAAGCCGATATCTCAATGACCGACTTCACTGGGGGGGAAACATTGGCAAAAGGATTCATAACTTTTCATATGAAGGTCGGTCGAGAAATTCGGCATGAGGGTATGTTTGTTGTGGATATGAAAAGTAACTATAACATTCTCCTGGGCAGGGACTGAATCCACTCCAATAAATGTATACCTTCCTCTATGCATCAACATTTGTATTATTCAGGAATGGATACGTCGAGGTTGTCCATACAGAAAAGGATCCATTCAAGGAACAAGTCCACACGGTCGACGCGTTATATTATGAACCCCATATCAAGGTAACAGAGATCGAAGTTTCTGAAGATGGTAAATACAAAAGGAAACAGCCCGAAGAATCAGCCTTAGATGAATCAAGGCTACTGGCTGAAGAAGTTGTTCGGTCCACCTCAGTTCGGTTGACAGGCCGAATCTCACCTACGAATTAATAACCAAGTCCAAAAAAGAGGAAGTTTGGAAAAAGATCTTGGATTTTTTCCATAATCGGGAAGTAGCAGTGGCCGAGCGTATCTATGAGGATGAAGGTCAAGATCCAGCAGGCTAGTTACGATTAGAAAATGTGAGATTAGCATCTAAAAAGCATGAAGATGAACCAACTGAAGTTCAGGACCCACTGAAAGAAATTAATTTGGGTACAGAAACGGATCCTCGGCCTATATTCATTAGTGCAAAGTTGGGCATAGAATTCGAAGAAAGACTGGTAGCATTGCTTAAAGAATTTAAAGAATGCTTTTCATGGAACTACCATGAAATGCTAGGTTTAGACCGATCATTAGTTGAACATCGGTTACCAATTAAACCTGGATATAAACCATTCAAGCAGCCCATGAGGAGAATGTCAAAAGAAGTGGAAGATTTAGTTTGGGAAGAAATCAAGAGACTGCTCGATGCAGGGTTCATCAGAATTGCTACGTATGTGGAATGGCTGTCTAATATTGTCTCTGTAATAAAAAAGAGTGAAAAGTTGAGAATATGTGTGGATTTTAGGAACCTAAACACTGCCACTCCCAAAGATGAATACCCAATGTCGATTTCAGATATGTTGGTAGACTCGGCAGCAGGAAACCTCATTCTAAGTTTTATGGATGGGCATTCGGGCTATAATCAAATCAAGATAGCCGAGGAAGATGTAAGTAAAACGGTGTTCAGATGCCCAGGGCCAATTGGAGCATACGAATGGGTCGTCATGCCATTCGGCCTTAAAAATGTGGGAGCCACATATCAAAGAATAATGAATATGATATTTCACGATATGATCAGGAAAATCATGGAAGTATATATAGATGATATAATAGTTCGATCACAAAAGGAAGAGCAACACTTGGCCGATCTCCGAAGGACATTTGAACGAATGAAGGAGCACAATCTCAAAATGAATCCACTTAAGTGTGCCTTCGGTGTATCGGCCGGAAACTTCCTTAGATTTTTAGTACATCAAATGGGAGTGGAAATTGATAAAAATAAAGCTAGGGCAATTATTGAGGCACAGCCACCCCAAACAAAGAAAGAACTTCACATGTTGATCGGGCAGATAAACTTTTTAAGAAGGTTTATCGCCAATACAGTAGGAAAATTTCGGTCATGGAGAAATTTATTGAAAATAAAAATGATATAAATTTTTTCTAGACCGAAGAACATCAACAGGTGTTTGACGAAATCAAGGATTATTTGACTAAATCACCAGTCATGGTGCCTCCAAGACCGAATATGCCATTAATCCTTTATATTTCAGCCTTTAAAGACTCGATTGGAAGCATGCTAGCACAGGAACAAGAGGGTTTTGAACGGGCCATTTACTATCTAAGTAGAAGCTTGACCAAGCATGAAGTAAAATACATATCGGTAGAAAAATTATGTTTAGCATTATATTTCTCATGTACCAAACTTAGATACTACATGCTACCAGTAGT
>CATKHJ010064315.1:0-13515 GCA_949750685.1 Vernicia montana
AGTTATATTCTTCAATTTTTCATCTATTTTAATTTTTTTTTTCATGAATATAGTTATTGTAATAATAATTTTATTATTGTTGTTTGATGAAGATATTATTATTTGATACTATTTAATTTTAATTAATTAAATATAGTTCCTAAAGAACTTCTATTATTAATTCCTGCAGAATTAAATAAATTAATACAGTTCCTGAATAACTTGTATTCTAAATTCTAGTTTCTGAATAACTAATATTATCTGTAGTTTATGAAGAATTTGTATTCCTATATAATTAAATAAATTAATACAGTTCCTAAAGAACTAGTATTATCTACAGTTCTTGAAAAACTAAATAAATAAAATATAAAATTCCTGAATAATTGATCATAAGTTCCTGAAGAACTAAGTATCATAAATTTATGGTACACTAGTATTCTAATTTGTTAAATAATTGATATCTTATATTCCTGAAGAACTAAATAAATTGTTTATAAGTCTTTGGAAGACTAATTTAATTTTGATATTATTCTCTTTAGAATACAATTCAATCATATTTAGAATCACTTCACAGCTGAAATTGTGTAGTGATAAAGTTACAGAACATAATATGCAATAGAAGACATATACTATTTTTATGCATGTCTCTAACATGCTCATGCAGCAGCAGTATAGAGAGCGAAAATTTACAAAATACTTTAAACTTATTACTTGTTTTCTAATGGCTGAAAAGAACAAATCGCTAATGAGAAATCATCAAGCTAGACCCACTAGTACAACAACAATCCCTGAAATGAATGTTATAGATAACCACATGAATAATTGATGTGGGTGAAACATCTTGTTGAAAATTACCAAAAGACAAAACTCAATAGTGAGGTACTTTTTGGTAGATAATGAGAACTCTGTAAGAGAAACAATCCACATAAAGGATACAACTCAGCTCAATCTGTAGATTCTCTGAAAGAGTAATTTGGTCAAATATTGAACTTGTAGTTCAATAATAAAACCTTGAACGTTTAGTATGACATGTCATTATGCATATAATACATACTCTCCATTTACAACTTGTACATGGATGTGAGCCTAATATTTTTCATCAGCGAGTTTTTGGTTGTGTCATGCATGTACTAATAATACCACTTCAATGTGCAAAAATAAGTTCACAAAGGAGACTCAGAATTTATTTTGATGAGGTACATTTTTCGACATTAGGGGGAGAGAAAAGCATCTATTATTGTTAAATAATGTCGAGAAATTTTCTAGAAAAGAAGACCGGTTTAAACAGTTTTGATCCATGTACAAGTCAAAATGAACTAGAAGTTCATAAAATAATACAGTTGCAACAAATTGTAACTCAACTGCCATATGCATTTATAGATGCCAAAAGAGTGACAAAGCCTCATATTTCAACTGCTAATACCCTATCAAGGGTTGTGGTTCCTATTTGAAAATAGAAAATCAATTGAGCTCAATACACGCAAAAACTAAAAGTTAAAAATCCATGGAAAATAAAAGCAGCGCCACTAAGAAAATCTCCTGAAGAGAAGCCTCTTGAAGAGGAAGATCTCAGTCAAAGAGTTATAGCCAATGATGAGACATAGACTGAGACAACGAAATAATTAGATCTTTCAGATATGGCTCCTGGAGTTGATGATCATATGAATGAAAATTATAAGATCTCAATTAATTTTGTGAATACATGAGAAATATTTAATAGAAATTCATTTATCGTCGACGATGAATTTGCCTCAACAGTAGCTCTTGTTATCTTAAGAGATGATCTGGATCCATAACCTATGAATATAAATGAATGTCAGTATAGACATGACTGGCCATCATGAAAAGAGGCAATTCATGTCGAGTTAGACTCGCTATTTAAACGCATGGTATTCAGACTTGTTATGTTGACTTCCTAAAATGTGAAACCCTGGGTATAAATGGGTGTTTGTCCGAAAGTGTAATGAGAATAATGAAGTGGTAAAATACAAAGCGATGCTAGTTGTCAGGATTTTTTGCATAGATCTGGTATTGACTATGAGAATATTTATTATCTTGTTATGAATATGATCACGTTCTAATACTTTATTAGTATGGCAGTTAAAAAAAGGTTTAATATACGCCTTATGAAAATTATATTTATGTGAAAGTCCCAGAAGAACTAAAGATACTAGAAATAAATGCACATCAAACATGTGACATAAATTACATCAAATTGCAGAAATCTCTATATGAATTAAAGCAATCTGGATATATGTGATATAATCGTTTGATTAAATTCTTATTGAAAGAAAAATATATGAATAATACACTATGTCCATATGTAGTCATAAAATACCACATAATGGTTATGTTATTGCAGTATATGTTGTTGATTTAAATAGGACTCCTAATGAACTCTTGAAAAGTGAATTTGAGATGAATTTAAGAGAAACAAAATTTTGTTTCGGCCTATAGATCGATTATTTATCCCCAAATAAGTCATAATACACTAATCTACTTATGTGGAAAAGGTACTTAAGCAATTTTACATAGATAAATCATTTCTCTTAAGCACATTAATGGTATCCGCTCACTGTAAGTGAATAAAGACCATTTTAGACCTAGGAAGATAATAAAGAGCTATTTGGTCCTGAAGTGTCATATTTGAGTGCTATAAGGGCATTCATGTATCTTACAAATTGCATCAAGCCTGATATGCATTTGTAAGAAAAATTTCTAACTAGGTATAGCTCTGCACTTACCAAGAGACATGGAAGTGGTGTAAAAGATTTATTGTGTTATCTTCGAGTTAGTATTGATTTGATTATATTTTTATATAATTCATATTTGACATTGATGTACATACGGATGTTGGTTATTTGTCTAATCCATATAAGGATAGATCTCAGACTAAGTATGTGTTTACTTATAATGATACTGTAATTTTATAAAGGTTTTTATAGTCTTGAAGTACCTCAATAAAGATACTTCCATTATGATGTTTAAGAATAATGCAATATGCATTGCACAAGTGGATATATTAAGATTGACTAAATTAAATATATTTCACCTAAATTTTTTAATACGCATAAATTTCAGAAGAGTGATGAAATAGATATCCATCAAATTTGGTCGAATGACAACATAGCAAACTTATTTACTAAATCCTTATCTAATATCATATTTGAATGACTTGTTTTATTGATTGATATGTGCCGTTTTAAAATGTTATCCTCATCAGGGGGAGCGAATCAGTATAAGATTGTACTCTTTTTTCTTAGTCAAGTTTTTATTCTACAAGGTTTTCTTGACCAAAGATTTTAATGAGACAATCTGTACAATAACAAAATAGCGCATGAATTGTACTCTTTTTCTTAGTTATATTTTTTTCCATTGGGTTTTCTAGTAAGGTTTTTAACGAGACATATTCATGGCGTAAGTAATATCTAAGGAGGAGTGTTATAGATAAATTATAATATGTGAATATTACTTAAACATTCTTGAGTATATATTTTAGAAAAATTATAGTATAGGGTTATTTCAGTAATATTGTATACATTAAACCCTAGTTATTTCTCTATATAAGGAAAGTTAGAGTTAATATAATAATAAGAGTTTTGAGCCACTTTTCTCTCTACATATTTTCTTCTATCTCTCTTTACTTTATTGTTTTATATTTCTTTTTATTGTCTTTGATCCGCTATACTAAGAAATCGATTTACAATAAAAAAATATATATATATATTTTTACTTTTCTTTCAACAATAAAGATTGACTTTAATTTAAATTTGACTTAAGTAATTCATAATTTTCACATTAAATTTTAAAAAATATATATGTATGACTAAAAGAATATTTACTTACACGATTACACACAAAATGAACAAAAAAAATGAAAAAAAAAAAACAAGAGATGAAATCTTGCACTAATTAATCAACCAATACAGACTATTTAATTAATTGGAAGCAAAATATTCCATCATTAAAACAAAAGCAAACAAGATTCATTATAAGTTTTGTTTAATTATATAATAACCAAGCACACCTTCACATTGTATTATATATAATTATAAAATCAATTAGAATGTTTAAATTCAGACTTAGCTTGATTGATGGTGTTTTAACATATATAATAATAATAATAATAACAAACTTGCAAGTCACAAGGCAAAAACTAGTAATGGAAATTATATATGATAAGGTTCCAGGGCCAATATATTATAGTATATTCGCTTAAATGTTGACAAAATATTACAGAATTTGTAAGAATATTCTCAGGTTATAAGTTTCCAGCAAATTAATGAAATTATTAAATATGATATTTAATTTATTTAATATATATCTATAAGTATATATATAATCATTCATTTATGATTATAATCAGCTAAACGTGTTGAATCTGAAATTTTATTTAATAAATGTCTTTTTCGTGTGCTTTTGTCTTAAGTAATTATTAATTAATATCAATTAGGTTTGATCTGATTGATCTTCTCATTCTTTTTAAAAATGTAAAAAGTGAGAGATTTCATATTCAAATCTCTCAAACCACAAATAGTTGTCACTAATTTAGTTAGAGATGTTAAAGAAAAAGGGTACCAATTTTGTAAGAGATATTAAATAAAAAGCTACCCCTATTATGTAGCCTAATGTATTTCTGTTGGGTGTTCTTCTCTCTATGCCTGCTCAAACGGTCGGTTTGGTTCAAAATCGAACTGAATAAAAAAATTGAATGTATATTTTATTTAAACTAAACTAAAATTGAAATTTATATAAAACTGAACTAAAAAAATTTGGTTCTGTTCGATTAATCAGTTTGACTGTTTTTTTTTTTATTTTAATAAACTATATATATATTATATATATATATATATATATATATATATATATATATCGATCGGTTCGATTCAAATCAAATTTTTTTTTGATAAAAATCAAACCAAACCAAAATTTAATTTGGTTTACAATTTTAAAAATCAAACCAAACTAAAATACTCAAAAAACCAAACCGAACTGACCTAATCAATTTGATTCAATTTTTTAATTTCGGTTCGATTTTACTCACCTCCACCTCTTCCTTATATAAAAATAATAATAATAATTGTTAATGGATAAGAAAATTTACCAATTAATTTAGACCGCTAAATCAAATGAAAATAGAGTTAGAATTAAATTCTTCATCTCATCATTAATAAGTTATTAAACTTCGCTCATTTTAGAATTAGAGTCTAATTAGTAGTAATGATATTCAAGACAAATTAAAAGCTGTGTCTAATAATTCTTTATTTAGAATCAACATCAAGACTTGGAAGTTTATTTGTACTTCCTTCGTCTCAAATTGATAGGTACAATTAATTTTTTACATGTATTAAAAATTAAAAGTTAATTTAGTTAAAATCATTAATTTTAAATTATTTTTTTAAAATACCATTGCAGTAACTCATAACCCAAAAAGATTAATTTATTGAAACTCAATTCTTGTATTAATGGATATTAATTAATTTATTTTTGAAAATATAAATACAACTAATTTAAATAATGAGTTTATCAATATCAATGTTAAATAAATAAGAATAATTTAATAAAACATTATATAATCTACTCTTCTAAAAAAGAAATATGCCTATAATTTGGGACGTCCATTATGAAAAATTTGTCTATCAATTTGAGACGGATAAATTATTTTATATATATATTTCATGTGAGCACAAGACGTTAGAGTTAAGTTAGACATATGGTCGAGCTATTCAATTTTCTCACTCAAATTAACAAAGAGAAGGGAATAGTACATCTGAATGAATTTATAATTTTAATTTCCTACACAATGAAATAAAATATTTAATTACATAATTATAATTAAGGTATGGATATAATGATATAATAGGAATAATTTAAATTTTGAGTTTTGATTATTTTGAATTAGAATGCAATTATTTTAATTATTAGAATATTAAACTATTCATCTTATAATACTCACTCTTTCTTAATATTTGAGGTCTCCCAATGTGCTCTATAAGAAAAAAGAGAGTCTCAAACTTGAATATCTCACCTACTAATTAAATATTGACAAAATTATCAAATAGTAAAATATTAAAATAGAGATAAATATTTATCTGAAATTAAATAATTTATTTTTTTATTCATTAGAAGTCTAATAAGACCGAAATTATATTATGAATTATGCAATAGAAAATAATTGTCCTCTCTTAAATCTTTTATCAAATTGATAAAAATTTACTTTTATAATTAAATACAGTCGAATTTGAGACTTCTCATCCACCACACTTTTAAAAATAATGAAAAAATTAATCATGATAATCCCACATTATATATTTTAGACCTATTAAACCTTCCAAATGGTAGGGAAAAGAAAAGGGGAAAACAGTGCCATATAACATAAGAGATTCTCAAAAGCAATGGGTTTGAACTATCGATGAGCTTTTTCAATTATTAAAAAAAAATTATCCTAAAGTGAGGTTTTCTTAATCATTATCTAGTTGCTTTTTTTTATCTATATATATTTTATATGCTAGACAATAATCTACAAGTGTGATAGAAAATTATTTAGATAATAATAATAAAAATTTAAGCATATTAGAGCATTGAATACGTTAATTTAGGCATTTCAATTAATTAACAAAATAATCATTTTAATTTGATAATTATTTTACGTTGGGTGCAAATAGCCAAATAGTGCCTTCTAAATAAAACAATTTATTTAAATCAACGGTACTTGAATTATCTTCAAACCTAGAAATTTTTAAGTTTGAACTTAGCTTTTTAATTGAAGTCAAATTAAAAAAAAAAAAAAAAAAAAAAAAAAAAAAAAAACAATAATATACGCTATTGTAGAGACGTGTGAAAACCTTAAATTAGAAAATGGTAATACTCTTCAACTTGAACAATTAATCAAAAGGACGAATTTTGGAATTGTCTTTTGACCAAAAGACAACACTGTGAAGGACAAAGATGGACATATCATAGAAAGTAATGAAAAGATTACAAAATTCAAAAGAATAACTTTGAATATGAACATGAACATGCTTTGGCAAAAAAAAAAAAAAAAACATGAACATGCATTATTTACACACTAAACAGTGTTTAAGCACCTCTTAATTAAACAGATAATTATACGGTCTATTTTGATAAGATAAGAATTAAAACAAAATAGTATTTAAATTTAGTATTTAATATTTTACGATTTTTCATTTGAATGATAAATTAAAATTTATTTTTTAAAATGAATTATGAGTAAATCGACTCTCACAATTATTACTTTTTTTTGTTAGTTAATTAAATTTTCACGTTTGGAATTCAAATTCAAAACTTAGACAAGTTTAAAA
The DNA here is from genome assembly GCA_949750685.1 of Vernicia montana. NCBI lineage: Eukaryota > Viridiplantae > Streptophyta > Magnoliopsida > Malpighiales > Euphorbiaceae > Vernicia > Vernicia montana. Next base: position 7,302 of record CATKHJ010064315.1, read on the forward strand.
ATAAATCTCTTTGTTTGCCTATTATTTGCTCTGTGAAGGAGGCTGAAGGGGTGGGGTTGAGGGAAGCCATGCGTTGGGTGTTGAATATGCATTATAATCAAATGGATTTTGAAATGGATGCTCAACAAGTTGTCTTTTTTTTTTTTTTTTTTTTGGCCAAAGTCTATGCTGTTAATTCAAAGGAGAATAATACTGAATATGGTAGTATTATTAGGGATTGTGTTGCTTCAAAGATGGGTATAAATTTTTCTATTTCTTTTGTAAAGAGAAATGTGTACGTTCGGTAGTTTATCTCTATTTTTATTTAGAAATACCTCAATTTAAAAAAAAAAAAAGTGATGTATGATTGTTCTCATTCTTAATTAATATAATTAAACTAAAATTTATTGGTGCTTTGACCACTATTATAAATTAGTAAAACTAATTAATTTTTAGTTTAGTAGTACTAAAATTATCTTTAGAGTTAAAAAATCTAAATTAACAGTCGAAATTAAATTTAAAAAAATCAATAAATAAATTGAATTATTCCTTCAACTCTCACTCTTTTTACTCTAAAAAAATTATGAAAAGCCTAAACAAATTATATTTAATTAACCGTTATTAAAATTTCTTATATACCATTTTTAGATGTGGAGCTACTAGCTAATTCTACAAAAGACAATTCAAAGTTATTTTCACCAACAATCATCTTCCACTTATTCATTTCAAATTTGAATTGCAATGATTAAATTATTTGCTACAGAAATTGATTTTTTGTGGTTTCATAATGGTAATATTAATCGTATACGTACTCCACTCCACACGCATTTCATGTAAAAATGACGAAAGTATTATGAACTTGGCCAAGACTTTAGTTAGACCCGTTTACACACCTTTGGGCAGAAAGAGGACTAAATGTAAAATCTAGAAAAGTACAATATTCAACCAATCATTTTAATACTTTTGGATAGAGTCTACGCTTTTCAGTGCAAAAATAAAATAAAATAAAATAAAGATAGAGTCTACGCTCTTTGCGCGTTCAGTGTTCCTGTGGTGAAAATGACCTTGTTTTACTGTACACCTCTTTCCTTTTCTTTTCTTTTCTTTTCTTTTATTTATTTTTTTTTGCGTGTTGTTCATGTCCAGTTTTTTTTTTTTTTTTACCAAGATAGAAAATACATAATTAATATTGTAGATTATATAACAGAGATAACATTTTCCTTTAACAACTCTTACTAAATTAGTAGCAATTTTTTGTAATTTGAGAAATTCAAACCTGATACCTCTCATTTCTCATACTTTTAAATGTATGAGAAAATCAACTAGATCACACTTGATTAGCGTTCATGTCCTGGTTTTAATTTAATTTATTTATATTTTCAAAATAAAAATATAAATGAGTCAAGTAGTTCAAGTTATACTCATAAAATATTAAATTTTTTTTTTCAATTTTAATCAAATCATGTTGGTTACTTTAAAATATAATAAATCGAATTAAATTTATTATAATATTTGACTCAAGTGATTTATATTTTATATAATTTTAAATATTTTATATTAATTTAAGTTTGAATTTAAATTCATTCAAACATAAATTACTTATATAAATTTATGCTTCTAAATCAAATTGAAGTACTAGAAATAAAACTCAATTAAATTTAAGCTAAATTTAGAGTCTCAATTTTTTATTATTATTATTGGAATAGAGTTTAAATTGATTTTTTTTTTTTTTTTTTTTTTTGAGAAAAAGTTTAAATTAATTTTGATTCAAGTCAATCAAACTCGATCTAGAAAATGGAAGTCAAGTTGTGGGCTCCAATAGTGATTGATTATAGTATTTCTAGAATGGCCAAGACAACAGGTAATGTTCAAGCCTTCAAGGCATTGATGAAGACAAGGTCATGGTATCAATAATCAAGACTACCATATATGGTCATAAAGCAATTGCAAATCCATATCATTCAAAAAGGATTTTGCATTATTGCATTTAACAAAGCTCTAGTGTGGCATTAAGACCTTGTAACTCATGACTGAATATGTGAACACATTTCGTTTATTACCTTTCTGAAATTAATTAATACTCTAAATTGTATGTGTATGTCTTTGTCCCACAAGGCCTCAAATCTGCCCGTTTAGAGTGTGTGTCATCTGGTTAACTTGTATTGGATAAATTCGAGTTTCAGTTTAAATTAAATTGGAATAATTCATATTTAATCTCTATTAGAATTTAAATAAAAATGAATTAAAAATAATAATAAAAAAAATCAGCCAATTTGATCGAAATCTAATTAATTATTTACATTGACTGAAAAGTTTGAAAAATTAATTTGGCCATATCCAATTAAATCATTTTAATTTGAGTCTAGGTTAACAAAGTCATGAGTCTCTCAAAATCGAACTTGAAGTGGGATCATGATTATGTCTGAATCTCTAATTAGATGCAGATAAATTAATGGTTGAATTAAATAAGTATTTGTCTAAAATAAATGAATTTATGTTTATATTTTAAACAAAATTTTTTTAAAATAATTTAAATATTAAATAATTTTATATGACTATTTATTTAAATAATCTTAGATTATTTAACTAGTTAAATATTTTTCATATGAATTTTTAGTAGTATTCTCATCTCAATTTATATATGTACCAATTGAGTTTTTAATTTTATAATACTGAAAAATTTTAAGTTACAGTTTCAATTAGAGTCAAATTTAAAAAAAAAAAAAATTCTTAGTTCGTACCTTTATCAAAATCAAATACCTTTTTAAATTATTTAGTAACACATCGCCCATACTATATTTAAAAATATTGATAAAAAATAAAATTTAATTTATAAAGTGAAAAATAAATTCATTTTGTGAAATGAATTAATTTTTTTAAATTATAATTTTTAATTAAGTAGGTAAATATAAGTTTCATTAGCTGTAAAAAGGCAAAACTATAAAAATATGATAAGAGGACGATAAAAAATTGAACTGAACTGAATTCATAAACTCTTAAATAAATATCATTTTATATTCATTTTTCATCCATTACTAATATATTAAATATGCATATATAATACATAAATATATACAAAAATTTATTGTAACTGAATATTTAATATTTCTTTCACTATTTTTAGTATTGAGAGAGGAGAGGAGGGTAGGGATAACAACGGATCAAATATGTGGCGGGTTTGTAAAATTCATACTTGATCTGTTTAAAAAATAAAATACTCATCCCGTTACTCACTCAATTCGAGGCGAGACGGGTCGTAAGGTGAGGAGGATATATCCGTTTAATTTTTTTTTTATTTTCTCATATATATGTTTTAAAAATTTATAATTTATGTGAAATATAAATTATATTATATAGATATTTAGAAAAATATATAAATGAATATATATTTTTCTACATATCTATACAATATAATTTATATTTCACATAAATTATAAATTTTTAAAACACACACACACACACACATATATATATATATATATATATTAACTTCATTCAAAATAAGTCACTGTCTCCTTTTTAGAATGACAATTTTATTTGGCTCGTCCGATTTTAATATTAATCCTATTTAGTAAATGAGATGAGTTGAATTTTTAATTTATATTAAAATTAAATTCGAATAATAATATAATTCGAACAAATTATATATATATATATATATATATAAAAGAATTTTTTTTTTTTTAAAGGGGACAGTAGCCCAAATTACAATGTACTTCCGCCCCTAGCTGTGAACCTAAGCTAGAACGTTGTAGTCCCAATGTCCAACCAATCAATAGCAGTTGACTTGACCCGGTTTTTTGGTAATAATTGCCTATGACGTGTGCAAATATATTATTTATATACTTTCCCAATGACCAGTGTTTTTCCATTTGTGTTTAAAAACAAAAATTTCCATTTGGTTATGATATATGAAGCCGTGGAAATTTACCTTGTAAAATCAAAATTGCTTTTTTTTTTTTTTCAAATTACTTCCAATTTAGTTATTGATATTTAACATAATTAACTAATGTGTTTATATTTTTCGAGAAATTAACTAGTTCGTTTTTTTATTTTGATTCAATCATTGAATTTGATAATTCCATTTATTTTTCAATGTAATTAATTTTGTGCTTTGTTGTATGGTGAGTAGGGATGGCAAAGTGCCCTGATCCAATAGAAATCCGTATTACCCTGCTTTGATCAAGATGAGATGGAAAAAATCTAAATTTTTTTAGTAGATATGAGGTAGGGATGGAAATAATATGCTCCGCCCAATAATTCGTCCCTAACTCACCTCATTTATCATCTATTTAAATCCGTTACACATTATCCCGCCCCGTCTACCTGCCCTATTATATATATATATTTTTTGAAATAGTACAAAAAAAATTATTAATGATTAATTATTAACTTTAAAAGGTTTTTATATTTTATTTAATTGAATATTTTAATAAGTTAATAAAGATATTTAATTTTAAAAAAAAATAAAAGTTATCAAATGATTATTTATAAAAATAATAATAATAATAATTATTATTATTATTTATAATATTCTCATTGCAAACTATTGCTAGAGATGTGTCATTTATTTCTGTATTTATTATTGCTTTTGAATCTGTTTTTAGTACCAGTGATAGACTAATAAGTTCTCATCGTCAAAATATAATAGAGGCATTAATATGTGTACAAAGTTGGTTATGGGCTGCTATTAAAAAAAGTATGTAACTTCAAAATTACTGAATTTTCTTATTTATTATACCTTTTTAGATAGTTTTTTCCCCTTAATATCTTCCTAAAAAATCTAAATGATGTTGTTGGATTTGTTATTGATGGGTATGCCACTATATATGAAGATGAAGATATCAATGATTAAGGTAATCATTATTTGATTAACAATTACACAATAATTTATAATTTAATGATATATAAAAACTAATTCTATTATTATTATTATTATTATTATTATTATTATTATTTTACATATCCTATAATAAAAGTATCATGAAATGGTGATGAAATATCATGATTATTAATTCATGTGATTATTGTTGGTTATTTATGAATTACCATCAATATTTAAATTAATTTTTTTTTTATTATTTATTTAATTGGAATAGACCTCTAACTATTTTCATTTGTAGTTATTATCAGTACGAATTTTAGATATTATATTATGTTTATTTGAAAAGATTATTAATCTGTTAATAAATGAAATTGAAGTTTTATCTATTAGTTTAAAAAATAGAACTTTTTAATTTTTTTTTTTTAATGTTAAATACAACTCAAAACATGATGAAAGTAGAATAAAATTTTTTATATGGAAAATCATGCTCCATGGGGCCTCTTGGGGACTCCAATACCCATGAGAATGAGGATGGGATACCGAAATTTGAACCCAATAGGAAATGAGACGAGGATGGGTGAAGTTTTAACATATAGGGGACGGGATGAGAATAGTGAAATCCGCCCCGTTACCATTAACGGTAAAGTATTTTGAATTAGAATTTTGTTTATGGTTGAATCTTATTTTTTGTCATATATTAAATCAAATATTTTTATTTTTATAATTTCTAAATATTAATATAATAAGAGAGTTTATTATATTTGAAGAAAAGATTAAGAAGAATTGCAAATCATCATGGAAATCCAAAGGAGAGAGATTTAAAGTTTTACGTATAAATAACTTGATCATGTAATTAATAGTCATCTAAGGTATTAATTTAATCATTTCTCCCTATTGTAAAAAAAAAAATGCAATTTTATTTTTACATTTCTCTTTATTATTATTTTTTTATTACTTTCATAATTACTTTTATGTATATATTTTTGATATATCCTATATATTTAGAATATATCCTATTATTTTAATCATTTAATAGTAAAATTGAAAATTAACAATGAATATTATTAGGATATATAACATATTAATATTATATTAAACTGATACTCCCTCCGTTTTACAATAACTGTCGTTTTAGATAAATGCACTTAAATTAAGAAAGCAATAAATTAGTAATAATTTCAAATCAAATAGACTAATATACTCTTAATTTGTCTTTCACCAAAATTTTACCAATAACACTAAGTTAATTAATATTAAGGGTAAATTTGGAAAAAAATCAATTAATATTATATTAGATTTGTAAAACGACAATTATATTGAAACAAAATCACTTTCTAAAAAGACAGTTATTGTGAAACGAAGGAAGTATAATAGTTTACTATATTTTTTTTTCAATTAAATACCACCTGT
>CATKHJ010064324.1:0-12542 GCA_949750685.1 Vernicia montana
TTTCTGGAATATTTCATACACAACGAAAGTAGAAATTAATAAATAACCCACAGTAAAAACAATAAGAATTTTATGTGGTTTGGTTTCTTAATAAACCTACATCCACGATCCACAATGGATAATTCACTATAACTCTTATAGTTACACAATACAATTTTTGAATGGAGAAAATTGTAAACCCTTTCTCACACAACATCCAATAACTTAGTACACCATTTCTCACAGTGAACAAAGATTAAAAAAATATAGGATAATTTTTTAACGAACAAAAATTATCAAAACCCTCTCACAAATATTTAGAAGCCTCACACAAAACTCTATCTTTTTTTTTTTTTTGGGTGATATATTGTGTGTATTAAAGAGGAAGAGAGGGAGCCTTTATATAAGCTCCCAACCAAGTTCATTTGTCAAATTGTAGGCACCGATCGGTGCCTACATATTCGACACTTCCCCGCCCCCTTTTTTTTTCCAACAAAATAATTTATTTTATTAGGCTGTGAGCCCTTCATATTGAAGGGACCCACACATACCTAATAGTTATTCCTTGGAGTTAAGGCTTGATTCTTTTTATTTGGATTTTAGTTGATTCTAAGTTTGTTATGCATGTCTTTATTGATGAGAATTACTTATCAATATATTGTTTTGTTATTAAAAAAAATTATTTCATTTTTTTTCTTCTTTCTATTATCATAATTGACATCCTTATCCAAATATGTTTCTATTATCTTAGTTGACATCCTTTTATGTTGTTACTATCTTTCTATTATTTTCTTAAATATGTTTAATAATATCAAAGAATTTTTCAATGTCTTATTCAAATTGGAGTTCAATTTTTCTTTTTTCTTTTTGGAAAAAAAAAATAGTTGTAGGAGTTGTTTTTGGTGGAGGGAAGCAATTATTTGTTATTAGAGACTTTTGTATAGTATATTATAGTAGTAATCTAGGTAGAATTATAATGGATTATGTTTTATCATATGTATTTTGTTTGGATGAATGTAAGGAAATTTAACTATGAAAGTTCAAATTGATAAGGCTTGCTATATAGCAAGAAAATTGCTTTTCATAAGAACTGGTTGGAATTGGTTCACTGTCCTGACATATCCTTTATTTTGTTTATGAAGTAAGTCTTACCTATACTTGATGCATACACTAATTCAATAAGATAATAATACATTAAGTAAAAAAATGTATCGATATCTTTTTACTTAGTAAAAAATAGACAAAAAAGTTATATTGACTAAAATATCTCATCACTCATTAATTTAGTGTATGAGAAAAACCTATATACTTTATGTAGACTTGAATTTTCCTTTGTCTATGTATGCTATCCTTGTTGTTGATTTACCAATATCATAAGGTAAAATAGTATTGCCATAGCTAGAGTTAGGCCTCTGAATCCCTTTGTTTCCTTGCTTGAAAGAACAGAGCATTGACTTGAGGATAGAAATTAAATATTATATTATTATACCTTAAATTATATATATATATATATATATATATAACCATATTATATTTAACATATTATCAAAATCAAGACATTTGCTTATGTTGAAAAACAAAATGCAGTTTTATCAGAGATTAATTTGAAGCACTTATATAAACACAACACTAAATTGACGAAACAAGAGAACAATGTTATACAAAAATTAAAAGATAAAGAAAATCATTATACACTTTTCATATGTGGAATCAATGTCTACAACAAAAGATGCGTGATCTTTGCTAAGATTTCTCCCTTTTCTTCTCTCTTGTTAGCGCCGCTTGGAGTTTCTTAGGGGAATCTTCTGGTGGCCTTAGCCACTGGAATGGATACTCATATTCTTATTTTTTTTGCTCCTTTTATGTCTTTTCTTGTTTTTTAATACAAATAAAATGGGGTTTACTATGTGTGGGTATTTTGGCATCTCTGTTTTCATCGGGATTTTAAGATCTTGGAGTTGGCTTCCTCATAGCGGTGATGTCGTGCTAAACTATGGCCCTATCTAGCTCTCCCTCCGATTTAATCTTCTTTTGGTTGCATATAAGGTTGCATGCTAGAAGGAGGGGGAAGAGAAAGTTGACGCTGGTGTCGAAGCTAAATGTTACAGATATCCTCACCTTCCGCTTAGCTCCAAAGCCACTGCTAAAGGAGATATATTCTTCCAACCATGCCGTTTGCGGCTGAATGAAGGAGATCTCGGCTTGGTTGGGGCCTGCTCTTTATGGTGGGTTGGGTTTAAAGCCTCAAAGGTACAGATTTCTTTATTAGGTGGTTCCTTCTATTAACCCTCTGAACTTATTGGTGTTCAGCTCTCTCTCTCTCTTGGCCGCAGGTGGCAGCGATAGGGTTGGTGGAGAGAGATGAAGCTTTTGGTAGAGTAGGGTTTTCTCAATGGTGTTATTGTAATTTTTCATTTGATGTAGGTTATTGGGTCGTTTTCACAAACCCTATGACTGTTTTCAATTTGGGCTTTAAGCCTTGTGTTCTAAACCCATATATATTTGGGTAAGATGTTCATGGATCCCAAGTCTAATTCTGACACCCTGAGTTGGAATAATCTTAAAATTGTAATTTTTATTGTATTGTTCTGGGCTTTATGGCCTAATTAATAGCAACTTTTCTCTTCTTTGGCAAAAAGAAAAAAAAAAAAAAAAGGAAATAAATATATATGCTATCTATATATATGTTGGACATATGTTCTCATGCACTAGCAATGTCACATGATGCAAGAAAACTAAAATTCTTTCCATATATACGTACTATAATAATTAAAACAATGTTGGATAAACCAAAAAGAATAGAGAATGATCACAAGTCTATGTACAACAAAATTACTGTCAAATAAAGAATATAGATCCTACAAAAAAAAATAAGTGGAAAAGATTAAAAAAAAAATGTAGATCCTACAAAAAATAAATGGAAAAGATAAATTTTCGTAATTTTATAATGGATATAAAAATATATAAAATTTTCTTATTTATCTCTGATAATAAACACAATTTACAATAACATGCGTGATTATAAAACTTTACAAAATCTAAAAATTTTAAAAGACAATGTAATAAAAAATAAAAAAAAAATTTATTAAAAATATTTTTTGCTGCTTAATTAAAATAAATATATTTATAAAAAAAATTACATGTATTATATAAAATAGCACTTGCTTATTTCAAATTTACTATTAATTATCATTTGCTTAATACATAATTCAAATTTCAAACTATAAAAAAATGATAAACTATAATCATTAAATCATAATTATGTAAAAATAATTCAAGCCATGCAAAACACATAATAAATTATTACTATTCAAATTATAATTATATAAGACTAGGTAGATTGTATGGTTACTTTGTTTTAAACAAAGTAAATCAACTTTGTTTTAAATAACTAATAGGATAGTGATAAATATAAATATAATTATTATATTTAAAATATTATAATTAAGTTAACATGCTATTACAGATTATTAACTAAAGATGAAAATTACTAAAATAACTTTAAATAGTATTATAAAATTATACACCTATAAACTTTATGAAAAAATAGTTTAATTTAAAGATTGTGATTTTTCGTAAAAGAATAATTTTTTTCGTAATTACAAAATTATTTTTTTTTCGTTAATTTAGAAATTTTTTCGTAACTTGTTAATTTACACAAAGAGTCAAAATTTTGTAAAATTAAAATTTTTTTCACAATTCAGAAGAATTATGAAAAAAATAGTTTTATTTACGAAAAAATATAAGAAGGTTGTAATTTTTCGTAAAAGAGTCATTTTTTTTTTAATTACGAAATTATTTTTATTTACTTTTATTATTTAAAAAATTAAAAAATAAAATAATTTTAATTTTAAATAATAAAATTTATATTATATTTATTATATATACTAGGGCATTTTAGTTATTTTTTTCATAAATTTAACAAAAAAAAAGTACAAAACTGGACGGAAGGACTAATTAGTCTGACGGAACCAAAATTGATGGACTAATTAGTTAGTTTCTTAAAAAGTATGGATGAATAAGTTAATTAGATCAAATTTTAGGGACTAAATAGTAATTTATCCTTATAAATATTGTAATTTTTTCAGTACAAAATCTTGTGATTCACTAAAATATAAATATTATCAAATCAATCCTACTAATTTTATCTCCTTTAAATTTAATACGAATAAATAACTAAAACTTATTAAATTAAAAAGCAAAGACATAAATAAATTTAAAATAAAAATATTATTATTTTAAAATAATATACATATATAAAATTTTAAAATTTAATTAAAAAATAATATTTTTATTAAATCATGAGATGATGGAACATAGATATTGAAAAATATTAACTACATGCATATTTATTGAATAAAAGAATGGTCAAATAATAAATTATAAATATAAAAAGTAGAAAATTAAAAATACGACAGCAAATATGACTTTGATTTTAATTTGTTATTCGAAAATTTAAAAGTTGAAAAAAAAAATTAAAATAGAATATAGAAAATATTAATGTCACTATTCAAATTGTAAGTGTTGTAATTAGTGCTAAAACTAAAGTAGGTGTGAAAACATCGGATCCTGTCAAATTTTACCACTTATCAAGCCTACTTGTACGCTATTTAAGCTCGACTTGCAAATTATTAAATTTAAATTTAAATTTAATAAAGTCGAGTTGAAACCCGATTAAGTCAATTGACAGATCAAGACAAGTTCAAATCTATTATACTCTTATTATAATTGTTAACTAGCTGAATCGAGCTTAATAAAAAAATTTATTTAATTATTTTTTATAAATAAATTTCATAAACTATTCAAACTTAAGTAAATTTATTAAAAGTTATTCGCATTCTGATTCAAAATTAAATTTCTTTATTTTAATATAATGTCACTTGACTTAACTTGAACTCGAGTATGAAGATCATTCCATAAAAAATTAAGTCAAATAGAAAAAAAAAATAAATTTTATAAATATAAACACAATATTCAAATTTAATAAATTACAAATGAAATAGCTAAATTAAAAAAAATTATTCATAATTACAAAAAAAAAAAAAAAAAAATTGATATCTTCCAAAAAAAATTACAATCTCTTTATATTTTATCATATATTACAAGAATTTTTTTCAATTTTTATTAATTGCAAAAAAAATTATGATTTTACGAAATTTTGACTCTTTTTGTGTAATTTAACAAGTTATGAAAAAGTTCCTAAATTAATGAAAAAGAAAAATAATTTTGTAATTATGAAAAAAATGACTCTCTTACGAAAAATCATAATAATCTTATATTTTTTCGTAAATAAAACTATTTTTTTTTTTGTAATTCTTCTTAGTTGTGAAAAAAAATTTAATTTTATGAAATTTTGATTCATTTTGTATAATTCAACAAGTTAAGAAAAAGTTTTTAAATTAACAAAAAAGAAAAATAATTTTGTAATTACTAAAAAAAAGACTCTTTTACGAAAAATTACAATATTTTTATATTTTTTTCGTTATTCTTTTTTATTGCGAAAAAAATTTTAATTTTATGAAATTTTGGTTTCTTTTGTGTAATTTAACAAGTTACGAAAAAGTTCTTAAATTAACGGAAAAGAAAAATAATTTCGTAATTAAGAAAAAAATGGCTCTTTTATGAAAAATTACAATCTTCTTATATTTTTTCATAAATAAAACTATTTTTTCGTAATTCTTTTTAGTTGTGAAAATTTTTTTAATTTTACGAAATTTTGACTCCTTTTATGTAAATTAAAAAGTTACGAAAAAATTTCTAAATTAACAAAAAAGAAAAATAATTTCGTAATTACAAAAAAAAATTACTCTTTTACGAAAAATCACAATTTTATTATATTTTTTCGCAAATTAAACTATTTTTTCATACAGTTTATAGGTACATAATTTTATAATACTACTTAAAGTCATTTTAGTAATTCTCATCTTTATTTGGTAAACTGTAATAGTAGGTTAAGTTAATTATAATATTTTAAATATAATAATTATATTTATATTTGTCACTATCTTATTGGTCATTTAAAATAAAGTAAATTTACTTTATTTTAAATAAAGTAACTATAGAATTCACCCTCTAAAACTAATTTAATATAGCACCCGCACATCACGCAGGTCCGCAACTTGTTAAAAGAAAGATCAAGAAATTAAACTGATCAATGAGTTGCAAGTTAAAGGAGAGAAGTAAATAATATTATAATCTTACGTTCACTCCATATTTATTAATAGAACTTAAGAATTCAATTATACATGCTTTCGTTATTCATTGCTGGTACAACAAAACTCAAAAAAAAAAAAAAAATCCAAGTAGTCATCATCAAGCACTCCAAAAGAGCAAAGAAGAAAAAAAAAATCAGTTCAAAAAAAATAATAAAATAAAATTGGGAAGAAATTAAAATAATATTATGGAGAACATGGAGGCATATAAGCAGGGGGAGGAAGCATTCTACTTGCTCTGCTGCGTCCTTCCTTCACTATAAGCACAGTGTCCATTCCCCAACTTGCATGTCTTTCCAAATGGCAGTGCATAAACCATACTCCTGAATAAATAAATAAATATATCAAAATTATACATTAGTGGCTACCTTTTTTCATATAATAATATTTCATAGTTGGAGTTTTTTTTTTTTTAAATGAAATGTTTATCTTGTACTTTAATGTTGACCATTAAAAATTTCCAATATTAAGTTATAACAAAAAAAAAAAAAAAAATCGAACTCGTGTGCAAACTGGCAATAAATTAATGTATATTTTAACTTAAATAAAATTTCAAATTCGACTGTTTGTAAACCAGAAAAAATTAATTTTGCATCTCAAAAAATAAAGTGTATATTTGTAGAATTTATATAGTTGTTAATTTAAATATGAGTGGGATTTGTGAATTACATACCAGGATTGTCAGCAGTGAACCTAATGGCAGCCCATCCATTTCTAGGGACACCAATGGTGTTAACTTCTGGTGGATCAATGAGATTGTAACTGTTGGGATGTTCAGTACTATTGAAATTTCCAGTACCAATTCCAACCAAATAAAAGCTAAAACCATGCAAATGCATTGGATGATTTTCTGGTGATTGAATTGCAGTCCCTTGGAACACAAGTTCAACCTTTTCACCATATTCTACAAGTATCACTTTTGTCCCTTGAGTTGTGTACTGTGAAATATTTGTCACGTCCCCTGTAAAGTTGAAAAGATCTGGCTGATTTGGGAAGTTTTTGCCAAAAACCCCATTCATCCTCCTGTAAATTTCAACTTTTCTATTAGTACTTCCCAATACCCAACATCAATAAGGAATTGAAAAGTTCAAATCTTGAGAGTGCAAATTTAAAACTTTCCAATTTCAAATACCTGTAATATGCTCCAAGAACATCTATTTTTGGTGTGACAAAACTGATGTTGTTTAAGCTTGCAGATATGGTCTCATTCAAAGGTCCTTCACAGGTTTTCCCATCAGGGCAAGGTAAAATATTCAAAGCAATAGTAATAAAAATCCTTTTAGTAATTTTTTTAGGGACATTAATTGGGTGCTCTTTACTTGCTAAGCTCTTCAACAAAGTAGTGAAATTTAGAGTAGCACTTTCATTGTTATAAGCAGGAAGATTAGGCAAAGGGATAGATTTAGGCGGAGAATATTTTCCTTGGTATTCAATAATTGCTTTGACACTAGAATTATCAAATTCTGCAAAACTATCAAAATAAGGAGTAGAGACTATGTAATATTTGCTTGGAGATTGATTTGCTGTGAATAAAACATCCATTGTTTGTCCTGGTGTTATCATTAAGTAATCTGTTGTGAAAGGTTTTGTGTATGCTCCATCTGATCCAACAACTGTGAGTTTGTGTTTAGCAATGCCAAAGAATTGTTCTTCATTCATTACTGCATTTACTATCCGTAGAAGATAAGTCTCGCCATATGTTACCAGCATACGAAATGTTTTTCCTGCGATTGAAATGCAATGTAATTAAATAAATATTTAATTCTACTATGATTTTAAAGGTTATTTATTTATCACTTATGTTTAATTTAGAAAAAATCTTAGCTACTCTTATTGTAGTTATCTTTATATATATTAAACCAATTACTGATTGAAATTTTAAAATTTTATTATTAATATGCTTATTATTTAGTCAAATGTAAAAACGCTAATATCCTTTTCACACACACATATATAATTCTCCTATATATATATATATATATCAGGTGTAGTTAAATATTTCCTTTTAATTTATCAAAGACAATTTTATTAAAAAATTAATAAAATTGCCTCCCTTTAATAAAATGGGTTAACGGAGAGTGAGCAGAAGCTTTGCCCTTTCATATTAGTAGTGTAATTTGTGTGTGTAGAGAATATAAGAATTGACGTATCTCTTTAAAAATTGTCATAATTTTAAGGTGTGTACGTATTCTTTTCTTACGTGTGTTTATATATTTCAAAAAAAATAATAATAAATTTTGAAAAACGTAATTATTAATAATAATATCATTCAAGTATGAACATATATAAGTGTGCATATATATATTATAACTCATATTACATAAAATCAATTGATTTATCTTTAAAAAAAAAATCTAACACTCATCCATTTATAAGTTATTATTATATTTTATATTTATTTAATATGAAATTTATTTTCCAATACTATCACATTACTGACAGCGCCATTAATAAAGACACTTATTGTTAATTATTATTTTTAACATGATCATGAAATTGTATTAAATTAGTACCATTTTATCTAATATTTATTGCTTTTGTTAAGGTAAATTTAACTTTGAGTGTGTTTAATAATGTCATTCAGTATTTAAATTTTAAATTTTTAACACTTAATTATTTTAAATTATTTGGTAATATTTATCTTAAAAATCTTGATTAAACTAAAAATCATTTAAAATCAGCGGCAGAGCTTGTGTGTTATTTTTGAGGGTCATACTAGATAGGTGCATGTGAGTACTAACATGCTTAAACAAATTTTTTAGTCTAATATAAATTTTAAATAAATTTATATAAGACATCAAATGTAATTAAAAAAATTATTTAAGAAAAATAAAGGAATTTACAAGTTATACATACCCATCTATTTTAAAATATTGCTATGATATTTTTTGAAAAACTTGAAATCATCAAACATTTCACTAAATAATTTGGGAATTAATACATAATCATATAATCATTTATCTAATAGGCAAAATTTATATTAATAAACATTTAATAAGTTATTAATTAAATAATATGTTTTCTAAACTAAGAAGATAGTAAAATTTTTATAATTTAATTATAATTCATATAAGATGCAACCCAAAAAAACTATGTAATTATTTTTTAAATTTCAATAATTAGGTAAATAAAATAAAATAATTTAATTTTTAAAGGATAAAATGAAACAAAATAAAAATATAAAATATTATCTTTTTAAAGTTGATTAAAATATCATCTTTTAAAGATATTTGAGAAAGTGACAAAGATGAAAAAATATCAAGAAAAAAAGAATGCTCCTATTTTTTTTTTCGTGTATGAGAGAACGTGCTTCTTTTTTGTTTTTTTTTTTTTTTTTTTTTTTGTGGTGATAAACATGAACTTTTAGTGAGAAATTTTGAAAGTTGAAAACTTTTATTTTAGTTAAAAAATAAAGACACTATAATTATATGGATGCAGGGACAAAGGCAGGTGGAGGGTGGAGGGGGCCTTGTACCTCTTAACTTTTAAAATTTTTAAAATTTTACCTACGTACTATTTTTTCTAAAGTACTTTAGATATTTTTCAATTTGGGTCTTCAAATTTTAAATTTTTTTAATTTTTTCTATATAACTTCAAAAAAAATTTTAAAATTTCTCCATAATTTTAGATTTTTTTTTTTTCATTTTTGAGTCACCAACTTTTAAAGTTTTTAAAATTTTATCTATATATATATTCTAGATTTTTCATTTTAATCCCTTTCAACTTAAAAATTCTTTTTAGCCCCCTCTTTTGAACTTCTAGCTCTGCCCGCATGGATGCGACTTTTATAAATTAAAACTATATTAAAATTTAACAAAAATTATATGACAACCATGTGAGAATAACAATTCTCTTTTTATATTTATTATTAAGTTTTGTGGGCACTAATTATAATTCATTATAATAATAAAACACACACACACACACACACATATTAAAAAAATTGAAAACTTTTGGGGGGTCATAGCCCTGGCTTCTTGTTTTTGAGAAGCTCTGTCACTACTTAAAATGATAAGTCAAAATTTTTAATTTAAAATTTATATTGAAAAATAATAAATGATTAGATTTTATAAATATTTTTATAATTTTAAAATTATACACTTATTTTATTTAACATTTAATTTTTAATTTCACCAAATAATAAAAAAATAAATAATACATTATTGCTTTATAGTGTAAAGTCTGACTATACCAAACCTCCAACACTCAAAAGGGAAAAACTCCTTAAAGTGCGGGAGGGAATATGCTTTAAATTTGGAGGGTTTTTTTTTATTGGATTCTTCGCAATTTTTTATATTTTCTTTTTTTTGGCATGCATGTTGGGAAAGAGTAGTAATTGATAATCAACTGCTTTTCAAGCAAAGCATTATTGTGAAAAGGAGAAACTTTTTTATGTACCAGTGGGACAGACAGTGGAATTAACAACTCCAGTGTAGCCATTGATAGTGTGAGCACTTGAGGTATTTGGATTTCCACCAGTTTCCAAAGCTTCATCAATTATGGCCTTCAAGTCTCCTTTATACCAAGATCCTGCAGCCATCACAGAGTAAAAGAAAATGCTAAATCAATATGCTATTATTTGGGTTAATTAATATGGTTCTAATTTGTCCTCCAAAATTAAATATTTATAAATAATTTCTAATATATGCAACTCACCAAGCACAATAATCTGTTCCTTGTAGGGTTTGGGAAAAGGCTGAGTAGTCCCAATCTTGGGTAAAATCACAAAGGCGCCATGTACTGTAGCACGAGACCAATCACTGTGTGCATGCCACCATAGGGTTCCTTCTTCATTTGATAATATAACCTTATAATTAAAGCTTTTTCCTGGTTGGATTGGGCACTGTGTTATGTTTTCAGGACCATCTGACCATGGATTTCTCGGTTGCTTCACACCATGCCTGTAAACTCCAACCAAACAATTACTCGCTAACTTCTCCATTTTCCACAAGTATTTGCTAGCTATGTAACTCTTTTCTATCACTACAACAATTACTTTTAACAACTCCTATTACTTGCCGCTAAAATATAAAAACTTGATTTTAATAAAAATTAACAATAATAAAATCCATTAATCAAAAATTTTAATAATATATACTACTACAAAGTTTGACCAATACTACTATCAAAATATATATATATATGGTAAATTTGACTCTAATATAATGTTCAAACTTGATATCTCACGATCCAAAAAATAACTTCAGTACTATTGAACTAAAAGCTATAGCATCATCAATAATATTGAGCAATACTACAACTACCAATAAGCTTTTAAAAATTCATACTTATTACTATTATTTTTAATCTCAAGTATCAAATGATATTAAATCAATACTGTTAAGCATTGTGCAATTATATATCATGAATTTTTTAAAATTTAAATTCTGGTAGTAAAACACCTCTTTTAAAAAAATTTAGTGTATTTTGAGACTAGTCTAAAACATAATAATATATACATATACACTAAGTAACATATTTATTTTTTCAAAAAATTGAAAAATAATATTTTTCCAATATAATCATTTGTTAAAACTAAAAGGTCAATATTTTATAACACATAGTCAAATAAATTAAGAGAGAAAGAGAGAGTAATTATTATATTATTATATACCAATGAATAGTGACACCATATTTTCCTTGGTTGTGGACATTGACATAAACTAAATCTCCCTTACGAACACGAATTACAGGCCCAGGAAAACTGCCATTTACAGTCAACATGCTCTTTGTGCTACACAACCTTGTGAAATTGCTCTCTTTTAGCTGCACCCACATATAATTATAAACACAAAATAAATAAATAAATATTCATATACCATATAGAGAAAAATAAATGGATAAAACATGGAATAAGGCACTTACAACAAAATCATAATAATGAACTCTTGGTTGAGCCATGCAAAGCAACAAACTATCAAGAAACAAGATGCCTAGTAAACCTAAAACAAAATTAATCTTCAAGAAAACCATTTTGAAATTTTAATTTCACTCAAAGACAAATTAACTACTACTACTACTACTAATAATGATAAGAGGGATATATTGTAAATATTGTTTTAAGTATTTTGTGTTTTCAGGTCGCTCCCCTTTTAGTCTTATATCTTAATCTTGCATTTATCAGCTATTTATATAGTGTGTTAATCTCTTATTAAGATGTTCTTAATTAATTCTTAAACTTTCATTCTCAATTGAAATTAATTATAATCCAAAAGGATATTACCTACTAATTAAATTAACAATTAATTAATTGAAAATGACAAAAACTAAACGTTAAAAAAGAAAAAACAATAAAAACATGCAATAATTGTGAATACTTTTGAGTTTAATATCTCAATTGGGCATGAGTGC
>CATKHJ010064440.1:0-20064 GCA_949750685.1 Vernicia montana
TTATTGTGATATCAAGTTCATTGTAACCATGAACCATGAATGAACCAAGACCATGTTTATTGTATGACCATGACATGAACCTCTTAAGAACCCATGTATGATTATGACCTATGATACATGATATCTTATTGTATGAATTCCATGACCATGACCCTAAAGCAGAAAACCCCAACTATGATGTGGGGCAAGACATCAGGCATTGTGCACAATGTACTTCGTTGGATAGAGTAAAGTATCCAAACTCTAGCTAGGAAGGGCTATGGTGTTCTAGCCATGAGATCTGATCAATCTTGCGCAGAAATGAGGGTATGCTCCGTTAATAAGAGCCTCTACCTCTAATTGTTCATGATTGAATATGTTCTATGTCTCAGTTCTCGGTAACGCCTAATGGCATATACTCATTATCATGGGGAACGTTAAGACTTATGAACTTCTATTCAAGTTAATGTTATTTCTGCTAAATATGACATGTACATTATGATTGAACCTTATGAACCATTGTTATTGCATGAACCATGAACTTTCTTGTGAGCCATCTTTGAATCACCAAGCCTCAAAAGTATGTTAGTATAATCATTACTCACTACTTTATCTCATTAGTGATTCCATTTTTCAGGAGAGCTATAGTTTATCAGTTCAATTTCCAAGGCATTCTTCTTCACCTCGAAAACTCAAGTGATTAATGTAAGGCTCATTCTTTATTTATTAATTGTATAGATGATGATGATTCAAACTTAGATACTTCATGGTACATGTATTGAATGGTATTTTTTTTTTGCCTTTAAGGCATTGACCTATGAATGTTATTGATGAGTATGGATTAGCATGATTGTCAGGTTTAGATCTTGGGAGATTGTATGAGATTGGAATGCATGATATCGTTATAGATGATTGTATGGTAAGGTTCCTACAAGTTTTCGGTGGCCTTAAGTTTACCCATGCCCTAGGATCGTCGCGGCTCGAAAGTCGGGTCGTGACAGGCCATTTTTTGTCTTTTTCTTCTCTCTCTCTCTCTCTCTTTTATTTATAATTTTGGCACAACATTGTGGATTATTACGGAGATGTCCAGCCCCATCCTTTACTTGAGGGAGTGTCTTAAGGAGCTTGGTTATAGGGACACTAACCTTAATTTGACAACCGATGTAAGTTCTCTAAAGTCACATTTTTTTAAAGAAAAACAAATTACATGAAATTCCCTCAAAGAAAAAAAAAATTGTTGCTAATTGGAAAGTGATTTATAGTTAAATTAAGATATTAGACAAATACTTAAATTTAAATTGTAACATTAAGGGAGGAAAATAAAGAAAAATCAATATCCAATTAAAATTATTAAAATGTGGTGGAAATGATTTTTTAATGATTTGAATCAACTTGAAATTTTTCCTAGTTAACTTAAAAATTATTAATCTAAATATATGGAAAACATACTTAGAAACACTAATCTCTTATAAAAAAAAAAAAGAAGGAATAAATCACGGCAAATAGTAGTATACAATATGTATTTAATATTGTTTTATTTATATATGGCATGAATTTAATAAAACTAGGTTCTTCAATTAAAGTAAACAATTGTATATTACAAAGTATCTAGATTCATTTTATACCATATGGTATAAATTAGAAAAACTAATCTCTTATAAAAGAAAAGAATGAATAAATCACAGCAAACAATATACATTACTATAAAATTTAGTATTTTTTTAGAATACAATCTGTATCAAACACTATTTATATATGGTATGAATTTACAAAAACTAGTTTATCAATCAAAGCAAATAATTGTATATTACAAAGTATCAAATAGATTCAATTTATAGCATATGGTATAAATTAGAAACACTAATCTCTTATAAAAGAAAAGAAGGAACAAATCACAACAATAAGTATACATTACCATAAAATTTAGTATTCTTTTAGAATACAATCTATATCTAATACTGTTTATATAGAGTATGAATTTACAAAAACTATCTTATCAATCAGAGCAAACAATTGTATATTACAAAGTATCACATAGATTCAATTTATAGCATATGGTATAAATTAGAAACACTAATCTCTTATAAAAGAAAAAAAGAAACAAATCACAATAAACAGTATACATTACCATAAAATTTAGTATTCTTTTAGTATACATTTTGTATTTAATATTATTTATACATGGCATCAATTTAATAAAAATAGGTTCTTCAATCAAAGCAAATAATTGTATATTACAAAGTATCCAATAGATTCTTCAATGTCACAAAGATCATAAAGCATGAAAGAACAATCCAAAATTGCGTGCACACTAATCTAATTTTATTGCACTTAAAAGATAAAATCACAATTGACCTTATCGAGACCAATTTTAAAGTACGCACAACCATAAACAGATATGAAATAGAGAAATTCAAAAGGGAGAGAGGGGATATTTGAAACTTTATTCATAATCAACAACAAACAATATACATTAACATAAAATTTAGTATTTCTTAGTATATAATAAGTATTTAATACTATTTATACCTAGCATGAATATAGAATACTAGCTTCTCCTAAAAAATCAACACCAAGATTCTATGCAAATGGTAAATATTTAACAAAAATTTCAATACATTTGATATATAACAAGTACTTGAAACCAGTGTTTTAAAAACCAAACCAGTCAGGTTACCGGTTCACTGTTCGCCGGTCCGATCAGCTGTTTTATTTTTTTATTTTATTTTTATTTTTTTAATGCCAAAACGACGTCATTTTGAAAGATTCAGTTTTTTATCTAATCGGATCGGACCAGTGGCCAGTTCCTAATTGAACCGGTCCGACCGGCCGATCTGATTTTTAAAACACTGCTTGAAACTACAAGTATGTGTTGCAAATTATGAAAATCAATTTCTTATAACCATAATAAAAATAGAGATTATGGTGTAATTAAGTAAGTGATGATAATAAGAGATTCACAATTTCATGTAGGCGCTCATTTCAATCCAAATTATCCATTGTTCATTATGCCAATTACATGTAATTTATTGAAAAAACTCAAAGGGGTCAAGACTGCATTTAAGTACAACAACAAAGAATAGAGCCACCATTAGGAAATTGCACAACATTTCATTAGAGAACTCATATTCAGTTATGTCTTAGATGCAATTCAAACCCAAAATTCATATAAAGTAGCCCACATAAAGGATAAACAAAGAACTAAAAAGATTATCAAACAAATAGCAATCATCTATCTACAACCACACGAGATAGAGGCAGAGGTTTATATTCTAGCAGCTAAAACCACATTTAAACCAGTGGCCGATTTCTGGTTGAACCGGTCTGACCGGCCGGTCCGGTTTTTAAAACATTACTTGAAACTACAAGTATGTGTTGCAAATTATGAAAATCAATTTCTTATAACCATAATAAAAATAGAGATTATGGTGTAATTAAGTAAGTGATAATAATAAGAGATTCACAATTTTCATCTAGGTGCTCATTTCAATCCAAATTATCCATTGTTCATTATGCCATTTACATGTAATTTATTGAAAAAACTCAAAGGGGTCAAGACTGCATTCAAGTACAACAACAAAGAATAGAGCCACCATTAGAAAATTGCACAACATTTCACTAGAGAACTCATATTCAGTTATGTCTAGATGCAATTGAAACCCAAAATCCACATAAAGTAGCCCACATAAAGGATAAACAAAGAACTAAAAAGATTATTAAACAAATAGCAATAATCTATCAACAACCACACGAGATATAGGTAGAGGTTTATATTCTAGCAGCTAAAACCACATTTAATCACAGATAAGAAATCATTTCATCTAAGATTATTCTTTTCTTTCTTTAACTCAGCTACAAGCGCACTATAAAGTTATAGTAACAATCCAATAATCAAAACACCACTACCTCAAAAATATCTATTAGCCCCACTAAGTCATGGTTGGTAAATATTATCAGAAATTTAATGAAAAATTATGACATAAAACTTAAGATCCAAAACAAAACAATTGATCCAAATAAATCTCATCCAAACAAAAAAGGAGAAAAAAAACCAAAAAAATAAGCTATAAATACTTTATTATCAAGAAACACAAGAAGATCATCTGGCATGTCCTTAAATTTCCGGTAGACTTAGGCCGACTACTGTGGTTATAGCACCTTCCACGGTCCCAACCGTAGATCTTAAAGGCCTCGAGTTCTGCTTCGCGTAATTGTACAAATTTGACATGCACATCAAGGTCTGAATAACAACAATCCTCACGAATCCTAATCGTTTCAGTTATGGTCCTTCATGATTATATGAAAACCACAACTCATAAAATCGAGATTTGGCCACCGTTTTTTACCCATATGAGAGACATAAAGAAAAAAAAAATGAAGAAATGTAAAATCAATAAATTGAGATACATACCTGAACAACGGTGACTGGAATCGACGGAGTGGCTTTTTGAAATTGGCGGCAACGAGCACAGTGGAGGCGCAAAAGTGAAGAATGAAAAAACAAGTGAAAAAGAAAAGAGAGAAACACAAAACAATCAATCAGAGAAATTCAGTAGAAAAGAAAAGAAAAGAATCAAATATTGTATAAAATAAATAAAAAGCATGTAAAAATGTAAAAAAAAAAAACTGACAGTATAAATATAATTTTGGCAAAAAAAAAACGTATGTGATGTAATTTCCTCATTTCAATAACCTTATAAATGGCCTATCCTCAAAAATAGGGGTGAGAAAAACCGAACCAAAACTGAAAAATAAAATCAAATTGACTGGTTCGATTTTTTTATTTTTTTAGTTCGGTTCGATTTTGAATTGAACCTACCATTTGTTCACCCATACTAAAAAATAATAGGTTTAGGTAACGACAATTCTCCATGAGCTTCACTTTAATTAAAACTCATATACTAGACCTAGACCCCAATGACAAAATATATGTATTTTATTTTTGAGGAAATTACATCATTTACCCTTTTTTTTTTTTTTTTTTTTTTAATTTTGTAACTTCCATTTTTGCCTTTTTGTTATTGTTTGATATTATGTTTGAAATCGGTTCTTCTTCATCTCCTATTCTTCGGTCTAATACTCAAATTCTTAGAGATTTAGCTATTCCTCGTTCTCCCCCTAAGAAAATTTTGAGAGTTGGTGATAAGCAAAAAATGGCTAAAAAAGGGATTTTAGATCTAGTAAAAAGTTTCTTCTCCTCAATCCTTTCTCAGAAGACAGAGCTATTAAGATTTTATCTCCAAAAGTTTTGAACTTGTTGGATTATCGGGTTGCCCAGATAACACAATCTTATTTTCTTGATTTCATGGAGCTTTCTAGCCATGATAATGTTCCGATGGAAGATGATGAAGGCTTCACTATCTCAGTTTGGATGAATCTGTGATTTTTAGGATATATAATATAAGAAATTTATGTTTTAGGAGGCTATTAGATGAGACTTTCAATTTTTTGAAGATATATTTCAATTGTTTGACAAAAAACACATTTGTGTTGTGTTGTGGTTTATTAAAAATGGTTCTGAAATTTTGAAAAAGAAACTTGAAAGTTATAAATCTTCGAAGAAGAATGGTGATGATTTTCAGTGAAAAAAAAAAAAGAATGTCGATGATTCTTCTTCAAAGAAGGAGGTTGAATGTATTAAGTCTTCAAGAAAGAGGAAATCATCTATTTCTGGTATTTCTGATAGGGATGAAAAATTTGTTGTTAGTGCTATACAGTCAAATGTTATGATTAAAGAACTTTATGAATAGAAGTCTCAAGTTTGTCCTTTACTCTTTTATTTTTTTATTTATTTATATGTATAGTTAGTTTTTCTTTGTTATAATGTTTTCTTATAGTTTAGAGTTGATGTTTTTTAGTTGATGTTTTGTTTATATTGTTAGTTGCTTTTGTTCTATTATAGTTATTGATTTTAATTTGTTTCTCTAATTTCAGACTTATTTTAAACTTGTAAATATGTATTTGTCTTTGGTTTATATGTGATTGATTATATTTATATTTTGGAGTGCCACCTGTAATTATATATAAGGAGAAGACAACTTTATTGCAGAGTCTCCGTTTTTGTTAATATTTCTAATTTTTTTTTTTATTTTGGGTATATGTTTGGTTTATTTTGTTTATATGTTTGATTAATGTTTAGTTGATTTGATATATATATTTAGTTGATTTTGTATACTCAGAATATATTAAGAGTATATCATTTGTTGTTATTATAATAATTTTTAATTCAATATTTTTTTTTACAAATTTTGAAATAATGAATCAACCAACAATTTAGTTTTTTCAAGTTTGACTAAAATATACTAAATATATATCAAATATATTGAATGAATATCATTTTGAATTATAATATCAATTTTAAAAACGAACACAAAAAATTTAACAGATATATATTAAATATATACCCAACATATATTCAAAATATATTATAAGTATACTATCATATACTCACAATATACTACGAGTACATCATTTCGCTGAAGAGGGTAAAAATGTAAAAAAAATTGCTAGAAACATATTTTTATAAAAAAATAATCAAAGAACATATTTTTATAAGAAAATTGATCAAAGCATAAAAATATAATATTAAAGTATTTTTTAGGCATTTCTGTAAAAAAAAAATTTATTTTTTATTTTTGTTATCTTGGGTTTAATCAATGAATTAGCCTTGGGCCAAGATCTAAATAACTTTTAAATTTTATTAGAATCTATCAAAATCTGGCCCAATTTGGCGGCACAAAGAATATACTTAATAAGTGAAATTAAAGTTTAGTGAATATCTTAATTTATGTTTGGGTGGGTAATTTCAAATGTTTTTAAAATATTTTTCTTTTATTTTCTTTTTTTATAGAATGATTGAAAATTTGATTTAAAAAGTTTAATCTTATGTTATAAAAATATAATTTTATGTTTAAATTGATTATTGAATTTATCAACTTTTATTTCATTTAATATTCAAAAATTAAATATTATGATTAAATATTTTTTTTAATAGTTAAATAAAAAATACTAGTGTTTTTCTTCTCATATGAAATTTACAATTTAAGCCTGTTTGATTAAGTTGTTTGTAACTACTGATCGTTGGTACCTGCTAGCTGATAAATGTTAATTGTTTAGTAAAAATTAAGTAGTTGTTGCTGATAATATGCAAAACGACTATATAAGTATAATTATTTTTATATATATACATGTGAATTTTTTTTAATTATAATTTGTTATGAAAATAAAAAATATTAATTAAGAAAATTATACTTAACTTTTTTTATATTTATTTGTATTTTTTTTAAAAAAAATGTAAATATAGTAATTATTTTAAAAATATAACATCTAATAAGAAAAAAACTCCAAAATGGACCTCTCGCAGTTAGTGAGATACCTTATTCCTAATAGCTAATTGCTGTTAATTTTTTTCAGTTTACTAAACCAGCTGAGTTAGTGCTATCAACCCGACATTTAAACCAGACACTATTGGTCTTATCTCTATTGAGACAATTGACTCCTGAGCCCAAAAAAAAAAAAAAAAAAAAAAAAAACAGTGGTATGTATTGTGTTCTTTTGAAATTATATTCAATTTAGCAATTTGATAATGTTTTCATGTCGCAGGCGGCAACAGTGGGTTTCTCTTTGAATAAATGTAAGTATTCTCCTTTGTTTACACTATTTTTCTCTGACATTCTACTATGGCTTGGGCAATTGGGTCTTTGTTGCACTGTTAGTTTACTTCTTTATCTGTAAAATGGAATGATAATTTCATGTATTGTTGATGTTATCCTTTTGTTAATTATTTTATCAAGAACTTGGAAACTCATTAAGAAGTTATTACTAATTGCATTATATGTATTTATTATCTATTGTCCTCCAATTATTGGAGTTCTAGATTATGATTGGGGGAAATTATGAAGGAAAAGAAATTTGAGGAAGAAGATAGAAATGGAACATCATACATTGTATGTTTTGAAAAAAAAAAAAAAAAAGAAAAAAGAAAAACTATATGGCATTTGAGAAAAGGCATCGAAATGGGATGGTACTGCTATTTGTTTGAAATGTACAATTTAAAGTGTTAATTTCTATGTTTCCTCTTTATTTCAATCAAGGGGAAAATTAGAGTATATATTAACACATGGGTTTCACCAACTTGTTAATGAATTAGGAATTTGAGTTATGAATTATTTTGTTTTAGATGCGCTCTCAAGTAAATCCTAAGTAGGGTTAAATTGTTAAATTCCTCTGCTTTAAATTATGAAGCAAAGCAGTGTTACATATTTGCATTCAGAAAGTACTAGTATAGGTTCAATCTTCTAGTTTTACTTGTATTAACTCATCCTGTTTTGAACTTATCTTCTCAACTTCTCAGAGAAAAGGAATTTGTTGGGGCAAAGAAGTGTATTGAAGACTCTTGCTACTCAAAATGTGTAGTAGATTGCCAGGTATCAAATATCAATTCTAAAACATAGATATTTTAGAATTTCTTAATAGATGATTATAATGTGTCTTTACTGGCCTCTATTTCAAAGCACTGATTTGTGGACATTCTTCTGTATCATGCACTTTTACTTCATTGACAATCTTACTTTATTGATGATATTTAATGCTTGTTTTATGTTGGACTGTTATGTAAGGTCACACATTGGCTTATTACGTTGGACTGTTACATAAGGTCACATATTGGCCTATTGAGAAATTAAGATGGGCAACAATGATGTATTTCTAAGAAAAGTAGGGTTTACATCTTTTGGAACCTAGAAGTGTGTTAGTAATGTTGAACGCTTAAACACTTTCTTATAGTACTTTAATTGACTTTCATATTTAGAGTTATCTAATGGATGTTGAAAGTACAATTTTTTGGAATTATCAATATATATGCTCGAGTATGGGTAAATACATAGAAACATGCACACATGTAGAACCATATGCTTTTGTAGCCACAATACAAATTTAATGTCTCATCCTGTCCATCTGTGCAGTAAGCCTAGAAATTTTGTCTGAAGATCTTGTTTTTCTTTCTTCATCTTTTCTCAAGATCCACTTATAAAAAATTAAGTTGACCTGATATACAATCATTGTAGTCGTAATATTTGACACTATTTAATTTACTCTGTTATATAAGAACTGTGGCTTTAGAACTTTTGGTTGATAGGTGCACTTTGTGCTTAGTTTCTGTATAGTTCTAATGATCTCGATCTTGGTGGTGGTTGCTTATCTTGTTGTTGATATATCTGTATCTAGTACTGCTTGGCTTGCATGTAGATCAAATTCATAGTCATAGGTTACATCCATGCTTCTGTTTAGGATTTTAACAATCCAGAGGATTTTCTCATTCGTGATATTTTCTAGGTAACCTGTGATCTTTTTGTTTGTTATGCACATTTATCTTTGATTTTCTCTGTTTTCTCTCTAATAAGTCTCTTAATTTTTTTTTTAGCTTATTGGAAAAGTGATGTATATTAAAAGTACTTAAAAAAAGTTCAATTAATGCACAAACCTATACAGCCTGAGATTTAAGATATCATTTTCAGAAAAGAGAGAGAAGATCTCCCACAACACTTTTAGCCATAAATAGGACATTTTGAATGCATCCTATCTAACCAACACCATAACAACACCAAATTTCTTCACATTTATAGAGTTCAGTTCTGTTCTGCAGATGTCTGAAAGCAGGCCGACACTTGTTGATTTAAATTTGATTTCTTTTATTTTTTCCATTTGCCTTGCTTGTCATTTCTTTACATATTTCCAATTTTACTCCGTCTTGGGGTGTGCCCCCCTTCCCTCTCGTTTGCCTTTTTTTTCTTTTGGTTGTTCTTTAAGCGAATTTAGCGGTTTTCAGAAGTTGGAAAAAACAATAAATCTCTGGGGTTGGTTTGGTTAGAGATCCTAAATTTGAGCCTTTGTACTCTGTTCTTGTACCAATACTACTGTGTAAGCCCTCCTTCCTTTGTCATGTTAAAAAAAAAAAAAAACAACTCTCACTGGGAGTTTCCAAAATGGGTAGGAAAAACGAATTCCAAAGCACAATAGAAAAAAAGAAGAAGAAAAAGAAGAAATAGCCCATAAAATTTTGAGGAAGCATGCCTTGTACTGTGTTTAGCTACATGGTTATCATGTTAAGTTGTCCTAAAAAAATGTTTTCATTTTTTTCAGTAACATGAAAATGTTAATTGAAAGAAACTATTAGAAGCTGGTAAATTTTAATGTGAGTAAATGATTTTTGAGTGCCAAGCTTTTGGTACTTTGGTAGATTTCATTATTTTACTTATTTTTGACAGTTAGTCTTGGCTCTTGGGGAACTTCTCTTGCCCCGCTTGAACATTTGTAATGGACCGAATTTTAGCCTATGTCCAAATTATTTGTGAATTTGTGAGGTGTTTACTCATGTATGTGTGGTGTTCAAGTGCCCTTGTTGTTGTTGTTACTTATTATTCTTTTTTTTTTTTTTTTTTTTAACTTGTGTTTAAAAGTGCATAGTGGTGATAGGACTTTACAGGCCATAGTATATGAGAATAATTGGAGTTACTGTATCTATGCCTGAAGGAACAAATCTGTATAAAACTCATAAAATATGTTAGAAACGGTAATACAAACATATGTCTAATAGTTTATATCAGTGATTAACCTTTTTCTCTTTTTTTTTTTTTTTTTTTTTTGGGGAGAGAGAGAGAGAGAGAGAGTGAGGAGGGTGGTGTTGTGGACAATACATCTCCTGGCCATAGTGCCTTTCAATTCCATGGAATATCTTTATTCTATGGAATAAACCAAATAATAGATTTAGATATATATAAAGATGCTCATGGGATTATATTTCCAATATCATGGTTGCTTTTTAGTTTTATTATACAAAAATTCTTTATCCTATATAATAAGTCATGAAATGCTAAGTGGCATTTATCTTTTTCTAAAAGCATTTGTTGACATGTTTTATGTGTACCTTAATATTTTGGATTAACATTACACAATAATGTTGAATATACAAAATTAGCCATCATAAATTGCTGTACATCTAATCCTCTTCCCGTTCCTGTTCCCCAATCAAATTCTAGGCCTGATTGTAGGCTAGCTTGCTCAATTATGCTATTAATCTTTGAAATTTTGTCTTTACTGTAATTCCATCATCTTTCCATTTTGGTTTATCATGAAAGGTCATTTTTGTGTAGAATGAGTAGCCTGATTGGTAAAAATAATGTAGAACCCTAGATTCTTATACCCCAAAAATCAACTTAAAAGTTGAATATGCCTATAGAAGATGCTACTTTTTATAGAAAAATAGGATAAAAATTACTAAATGACCGTACTAAAACAATAAGTTTCTCACCACTAGGTAGGAAACTTGCTTATGACACTCCAGGGTATAAGTATCAGCATCCTTGTTACTTTCATTAAAAGCACACAACTTGGTGTACAATTTCCTTGCATAGGGAATGAAAATAAAATGTTCATTAAATGTTTCAATATAGCTGAATATGCCTGTACAGATTACACCTTTATGCAGACAATAAAACAAAAGTTTGCTAAATGACTTCACTAAAATACAGAATTACTTAATAAGTTTCTGAAGAACATAAACAAATCAATAACAAGGCTTACTTGTTGAAGCGCAGAAACGTTTGAGATCAATCTATAATTTGATTTATACAGAGAGATACAAGTGCCGCAAATATGCCAAATGATCATGAATTTAAGACAAATAAATGTCTAGAAAATGCATTCAATTAATAATGCATTTATCTCTTTAGTTTAGGCAGATTACTAAAGGCTACATTATGTCCAGAATTCTAGTGTAAATGCTCTGATACCAATGAAGAACATAGACAAATCAATAACAAGGCTTACTTGTTGAAGCGCGGAAACGTTTGAGATCAATCTACTAGAATTACCGCTCACCGAAGCAATCACAAAATGGAAAACTCCTTGCAACCACAGCCTAAAGTCTTTTCTTTTGCAGAGAGCTTTTCAATTTTTTATTTGTTGTTGTTGTTGTTTTCTTCTGCAGATAATGGTTCTATAACTTCCCCGTTACGGGAAAGTTTTTCCATCTACTGAAAACAAGGAACTGCCTTTGGCAGTTGAATTCAAATTCATGGTTTTGGGCTCTCATTATGGGTGGACCCAAGCCTATAATTCCAACAGTTTCCAACTGCTAGAATGGTTAAAGGAAGAATAATTGTTGTGGATGGATCCTTCTCTCCATGATAAGCTTGGATCATGATCAGGGCTTGAGCCATATGTATGATGAATATATAAGGCGTGATGCTAGGGGGACTCAAGTTTGAGTTCCCCTTCATCAGGTGGTCAATTTATCCATTATATGGTGGATTTTGGCAGTTATGCTATGAACATGAGGTTTAGGCATCCTAGTGCCATTGCTTCCCCTTTCCTTGCCACCTATGATACATGAGTTGAGAGAAAAAGTTTTACCCCATACTCCATAAGGTGATGATGAAAAGGGAACAAAATTTATTCTGACTTCAAAATATTGCAGATTCATATTGTTTTTCCTTTTTTTTTTTCAGCGCAGCAAATTCCAAAAAAATAGTATGACAGTTTATCATGAGGGTCTGACAAGGAAGAATTGTTTTTGCATATGTAACATGTGGCTGTGGCATTTGATGGATACCATGTTCCAAGAAATTTATGGAACATTTTGTATTACTAATTATGCAAACCACACATATTGCTCTGCTATCCTATGCCTCTTCCATGAAAGCCTTTTATCTTCTTTTTTTTTATTGGTAAATTCAGCTCCCACTGAGATTCAAAGTTTCAAACTCAAGACTTCATAGCCCCTGGAGACGACTCCAGTACTATTGAACCAAAAGCTCATTGGTATGCCTTTTATCTTCTTGCTCATTTTTTCTATCAAATATGCTCCTTCAAAATTGCACTCCGGCAAAAAGAGACCATGCTAATGGATAAAGATGTGTTTATTTAGTGTCCAAGAACTATCATGCCAATGCATCAAAGAAGTCCGAAGTATTGAAAACTGAAAATATCCATTTGAACACTTGTGTTTACCATTGTATCTTTTTTATCTACATAGTTCTCATATCAATAGTTCATATATAACTTGTTTGGGGTTTCTACATGGAGTGAAATGACATGTAGATTTCAAGTCAGAGATAACTGATGGCTGTTTTTGGTAGTGCTGGCAGGTTCCTTAAACTAGAAATCTGGTTTATTGTGCCTTACTCCATAGGTCTGATGTCCATATTTACATCTTGTTGCAGTAATTTTCTGGAAGTGGACAACCTACAAACTTAGAGTCAGTGTAGTGTCAGTCTAAACAGACTCCAGTACTAAGGCTCTGCTATATCCACCATTGGTCTAAATTCTGCAAATATAGTATATCACCAGAAGCATGTTCAAATCAAAGTTTGGCCCTGGTCTAGTGTGACTAGTCAGCGCCTTCCATGAGACACTTTCTAGGAGTACTATGATACAAAATCCTCCTTTTAGTCCCCATTCATTTGATATGGAAATACATAGTGGAATCACAGTCAGCTTCCATTGGTTTTATGCTTCATTGATTGGATGAACTTACTGGTTTTGCATAGATTGCTATATTTTTCTGTCTCTTCACATGGCGTTAGAATGTGGCCATTTTCCCCATTGTTGGACCAATCTCTAGGATTGTGTGAAATGACAATAATAGGATAACTTTTGTGGTAGTTGGCTTTTATTTCTCTTAATTATTGCATTATGGGCAACTAATATTGTGTTTTGGTTAAGATGCTATTAATTTTACTCTGACCCTGACCCATACTCTAATCAGAATATTATTTCTTTTTGCTAAGCTGCTCTTATAATATTATATTATCATTATTATTATTATTGTAATGTGCCTTGCATTAAACAATAATAGTACTGGTTGTTGTGACAAGCGTATTGGTAAATTTATGCTTATTTATTTATTTATTTGAAATGAATAAACAAAACTCTGTTAAGTGACTAGCCTACTGGCCGCCCTCTTTTAGAATAGTTGGTTTTTCAGTGGTTTTCTTTAGTATCCTTTGGTTAGCTACTTTGACTCTTTGACTTGATTCTCGCTTTATGGACTCAGCTGGATATTTAAGGAATCCTATAAATTTAAAATGAATTTTAAGTACAAGATTGTAATGAACAATTCTATTTTTTTTAATGAAATTCATTTGCAATGAAATAAATTCCATGTTCCTTTAACACAAACACAATGTTAGTATTAGATTTTAGACATTGAGGGGAAAAAATTGAAACAAGTCACAATTTCAAACTGTATACACATTTACATCTATACTACACTTCTTGTCAATTAGAGCCTTTAACCAATGATGGCCTTCTAATGCCATCTTTCAAGGTGCAGGCTCAATTTAAGCTAACAGATTATAAAATTAAAGAAAAAAATATACTTAGCTAATTCCCCTATAATTGCGTATCAAACCTTCAGGTTCTAGTGGTGCTATGTTCACAATGGTTTCTTGCACTGGTGCAGGTTCTGATGAGGTAGCCTGGCTACAACCAACAATTTTTTGGCATGTCTCAATCAGGCAGTGCCTACATGTAGGGCAGGATGAGTGTGAGCTGAGCCACTTGTCAATGCACCGGACATGGAATCCATGGTTGCACTTGGGCAGAAGGCGCACACGTTCACCAGGTGTGAACTCTGAGAGACATATCACACACTCTGTGTCCAGGCCTGGCAGCTTCAAGTCATTTGAGTAGTTTACTGTAGGGAAAGTCTTTAATGCTTTTCGCTTGATTCCTGTATTGGCTAATCGAGCTGAGGAATTGCTAGCAGACTGTGAAGCTACTAAATTAGAGCACCTTAATGCACACCTAATGATGGAATTTAATCCAAGTGAGCAGATCAAGGCACACAAGAGGACCGAGAGGACCATAACAACATTTGCATCAAAAGTGTTATCGCCAGTGTAAGGTTCTGATGGATCATGTCTGTTTCCAGGAGCTGGAGGAGCGGCTGCAGTTGATGATTGGTAAAGAGGGGTATGCAGTAGCAATCTTCTTGAGTAAAAGTCCCCTAGAAAATCTTGAAACAGTTGAGTGGTTGAAGTAGAAGTTGACATGCTTGCAGAGTTTAATGTGGTTGGGTATTTGAGATGGGAATTTCTTGAAAGTGGTTGCACATGTAGACTATATATAGGGAAACAAAAGGGTTGAATTCGCTATTGGAGCTTTTGATAAAAATATTAACAATTATTACATTAAGAAAGCTATAATTGAGAATATTTTGAGTGTTTTAGCTCAAAACTGGGGGTTTATCTTCAATTTATAATGTGGGTCTGTTATCATATGGATTCTCCACTGAACCTTAGTAGTTTAATGGTCTTTCTAATCAAAAGTGGGACCACCCCACTTTCTTCTGCTCAGACAGTGCCATGTGGCAGTTGTTGCATTTGGTTAAATCATATCTCAAAATGCTATCAGGGACCCAGTAGCTCAGGAAGGACTCCTGAAGCTTCCTAATCTAAAGGTGAGATGGAAAAATATGTTTTTCAAGTTGATTCAAGTGGGCTTTTGTATGCTTGTCTGTTGATAGAGTTTTAAATCTTTTAAATCTGATTTTTTGTTTTCATATACTAAAGTGGTACACATTCCAAAATATTGAGTCAGACTCAACTTAATTTGATAATTGTTGAATAAACACAATTAAGCTGATAGATATGTAGTGTTCCACTGAATTCTTTAGTCTCTTGCTATTAACATTAATTGCATTTGTACATGTGCTTTCCTGTTTTTGTTCTGTTCTGGTTCTGTTTTGTTTATTTGCCAGGTCTTTTAGGTGTGTTTCAATGATACAAATTGATCTCAGTACTAGACAGTCCTTGCAGTGCTGTTACAACTGAAACAATTAGAAATGGCTACAAACTAAGTGGTTTATTTTTTGTTCCTTTTTCGTTTATTTGCCAGGTCTTTTAGGTGAATTTCACTGATACAAATTGATCCCACTACTACTACAAAGCTCTTTCAGTGCTCTTGCAATTGAGACAATAAGATACTGGTACAAATTAACTGGTTTATTATGTTCTTTTTTGTATGATACCGTGCGATTTCTGTTATTAACAAT
This sequence comes from Vernicia montana, assembly GCA_949750685.1. Lineage (NCBI taxonomy): Eukaryota > Viridiplantae > Streptophyta > Magnoliopsida > Malpighiales > Euphorbiaceae > Vernicia > Vernicia montana. The sequence goes on from CATKHJ010064440.1 coordinate 16,034, forward strand.
TTTGTAATTTTCTATCTTAGCTAAGATGATGTGGAAAATTTGCAATACTTTGAATGCTCTTTTTGCAATTTGATATTCATACAGGTAATCTTGTACAAAAAAAAAGAAAAAAAAAAAAGATATTCATACTGGTAATTATTAAAATATAAACTATGTTCATCTAGTTTATTTGAGGACATGGCACTCTCATCTGTAAGCCACAATCCCTCCATGCAACAAAGTAATAGTATTTTGCTGATTTGTCATATCTGATTATATAAATAAACCCTAAATTTTTTATCTTTAATTACCCACTGACAGCTATTAACAAAGTTAGATTCAGAGATAATTCCTACAGATCCTTATTTGGTTGGTATGCAAGCAGTGTGATCTTTCCCACTGACAGCTATTGACAAAGTTAGATTCAGAGATAATTCCTACAGATCCATATTTGGTTGGTATGCAAGCTGTGTGATCTTTCCCCATGCAACTAGGTTGATTGCAATCTAATCAAGTGTCTTATAAATTAGCTTATCTTTGTGGCTCTATATTAAAGCAATATTCTTTGCTAGATCTTCCATAGAATCAATGGTAATATAAAAAGTAAAGTTGGTTCTTGATAGAAGTATTGAAAATATTAAACATGGTTTATCTTAGTATTTCTTTTTTGTGTGCGCGCCACAGTTATGATTTTAGTACTGTTGTTTAATGGTTTTAGAACTGTTTTTTAACAGATAATAGTACTTTTATTTATTTGCATTGATATCATAGTTATATATATATATGAACACAAATTGCCAATGATGCCTTAGCTCAACTGGCTAAGGTTGAGGTCCATGAATCAAAAGGTCAGGTTTGAACCCCGTCGAGGTATAAGTGTGGGTATTTATTTGACAATTTGTGCGTGATTATATTCCAGTGAATACTGGATTCTATCTATATCAAAATATAATATATATATATATATATATATACACAAATCTTTCCAAGACAACTAGTGGAAGGGTACTTTTCTCTTTCTTTTAGCTTTTATTGTTGAATTGTAGGAGAGAGAGAGGCTAGGTGTAAAAGAGTTGCCTTTATTTTTGTTTGTACAAGAAGTACCACTACTGGGATCTATATCTCTTTGGGGCTGTATTTCACAAAGTTGTCACCTCTTTGTGGGTCCATAGAGAGAGATTGAGAAGGATTTTCCTTTTTGTAATGCACATGCTATTCTTGGAGTGATTAGTTATGACCTTGGCCTTGTGATTGATTTGATCAAAATGGTATTGAAGTGTTGAATGGGAAATGCTATTAGTTAAAGCACTTGTGAGAATTAGTAGACAAGGTTGTTTTCAAATTGGAGTTGCTAGGATTAGTAGACAATGTTATTCTCAAATTTAGAGTTAGACAAGGTTATTCTCAAATTGGAGTTGAATCATTTTGCAGGTAATTACAGGTGGAGTCATGGATTTAAAATTAATATTTCTTCTAAAGAAAAAAGAAAAAACAACACAAGGTAAAATAGGATTGTTTGCTCTACATTTCATGTTTGAGAAAATCTCACAAGTCCATTAACGATTTTTATAGTTTGTTTAGTATTGAGGTTGAAAATTATGTATTTTTCTAGATGTGGGAGCATTAAAATGTATATTGTATTAGAAGAAAAAACTTGTAATTGTTTTGACACTTTTATAATTAGAACATATTAAATTTACTTTAAAAATAAATTTTAATTACTTGTGTTAAAATGAAAATTTTCTCAATAGTAGTGCAAGCAGTTTTGCAGCAAAACAGATCCTCAATTTGTAAAATATAGAAGGAGATGAAAGACCTTTTGGCTAACACAACTAAGGTTTGGGGAAACAAACACCAAGGGAAAACAAATTAGAAAGAAAGAAGCAACCGTCCCATTAAATAAGTTGGAAAGTGAGGAAAAAAATATCCAAAAGAATAATGTGTCAAGACATACAAGACATAAAGGCTTGGAAAGGTGCCGATAGCTAGTAGAAAGTTAGGAAGAATAAAAAGGGCTTTTGATAATATTATTTTTTGAAGGGAGAAGTTCTAGCCTAAGAACACTTTAAGATGGTGAAAATAATTACCCAATTAATTGGGTTCTCTTCTGTAGGAAAGTATCCTAGATGGTTGGCTACTAAGTTTTTTTTGTGTAAAAGAAAAAATATTTTTAAAAATAAAAATTGAATTCACACTGCTTTTTGTAAATAAAAGTTGTTGACAAATCAATTGATCTAAATCAAGAGAAATCTTTTAATAATTATTAATATTTTATATGATTTTATTTATAATTTTTACTTTTTTATTGGAATTGAAAACTTTTAAAATTTTTCATTCTCTCTTTGCAATTAAAATTAAAATTTCATTATCTCTTTTCAATTAACATTCAAATTTTAATTTTTCTTTTCTAAATTCTCATTCTCTTTAATATTCGATTTTCAACATCTCTCTTCCAAATTTTCATTCTTTCTCTTTAATTAATATTCAATTTTCAATATTTATCTTCCAAATTTTCATTCTCTTTTTAATTAATATTCAATTTTCAATATTTCTCTTCCAAATTTACATTCTCTCTCTTCAATTAACATTTAAATTTCAATCTCTCTCTTCAATTAACTCTTCTAAATCTACAAATCTAGAATTTGAAATTTAAATTATTAATAAATTTAGATACAAAAAATTTTAAAAAATTAAGAAAAATAATTATATACCTAGAAAAATTAACACCGAAAATGATGATTATATAATTAAAAACTGAAAAAAGAAATTAAACCTATAAAAAAAATTTAGATCAATTAAATATTTTAGTTATGTTGGATTTGATGATAATAGAGTAAAATTTTTAATTTTTGGAAGGAATTTAAAAAAAATTAATACTCATTTTTTATTTTTCACAAATAAATCTATGTTATATATATATACAAGGGACACTTTCACATTTGTCCCCGATTATACATGATTATTACTGTTAATACTAATATTAATAGTAATTTATCATGCATAAATATAAAGTTTCTACTATATTTCGACATGAATAACGTAATAAATTTCAATGAAAATATGGATTAAAAAATAAAAATTTAAATATGAGCTAAATATATATTTAATGTACATAATTTAATATTTTCCAAAAGCAATCAAATAAAATTTATAAAATTAAACATAATTTTAAAAAGTATATGAATTTTTCCCGAAGAAATTATAATCAAATCCAAATTTTAAATTCATTTTAGCAATTTTGATTGTTTCTAAATAGTATTTTTTCTTCTTCTTCTTCTTCTTTTTTTTTTTTTTACCAAAATTCGTGGATTTTGAACAGTTTTCGAACATAAATTGGCTTAGAGTTATGTTTTCCCCCTGGTTTACTAAGTCATATTTTATATTTGGAGGAGATATGATATTGACTTGAAAACTAACTGTAATACCCCGAAGATTCATGTATTAACTTCTAATTGATAATATGAATGAATTACAAGTATGATATCATGTATATTGATGAACTATATTGATTGGAGTTGAGTATGAGACTTAGAAATTGGAAATGCATGTAATGGAACTGCAGAGTGTAATTCGCGGGCGCTATATGGAAGTTGCGACCACTACAGTCATTCGCGACCGCGACCCTGGGCGCGACACCCACCAAGAACTCTTCTGTTTGATTTTAGCAATTTGACTTAATGAGAATCGTGACCGCAACAGGGCAATAGTGACCGCAATATTCCTATGAACAGTCACGTGAACAGTAACCTATCGCGACCGCTACTTGTCATTGCGAGTGCGATTGGCAAATCGCGACCGCGACATGTATGTCGTGAGCGCGAATCATGTCGGGGACAGAATCGGGAAACAACCTTATTTAAAGACTTTCAGCCCCTAATTTCATTTCACCCGATTTTCTAAAGCTTCTAAACCCAAATTCTCTCAAATTTCTCTCCATCTACCTTCAATAATGATAAAGGAAGATCATTTATTGCATAGTTAAGAGGATCTAGGGTTGTTGGATCCATTTCCTCTCTTCAATTGTTCAAGCATTTAAGTGGAGGTAAGTTAGG
>CATKHJ010064568.1:0-14942 GCA_949750685.1 Vernicia montana
TTCTAAGTTCTTCATTCTCAAGCACTTAATAGGTCATTTTATCTGAAAAATACACTTAGTTGAAATGTTAGATTAATTCAACTTGATTGCCAAGATCAAAATTGAAATTGACTTAGTCGGATTACACCACTAAGGTCAACAATAACATATATTAATTTTTTTTTTAAATGTATATGTAGTGAATTTAAAATATTTAATTATAATTTGTGGTTATATCTTAGTATTATTAAAACTTAATCCATATTATTTTACTAATTTTTCATTAATACAAATTTAATGAACCTAATATTTAAGTAAGTTATGTAAATATGAATAGTTATATTAAATTGAATTGAGATATATACATTTATAATTATAGATTTATAATTTATCTATTTTTTTTATATATAATTTAATGATTGGTATAATGTCATGTATAATCTTATAATTTTTGTATTATCTATACATTATTCAATTACCACTACTTATATATTATAAATAAAAAACTAAAAAATTTTGGTTATTTCGATCTAATTCAATTCGGTACAGTTCAGTTCAATTCGGTCTAGATATATGTTAATATCCATAACCGTACCAAAATATTTCACTCGGTCCAGTTCGGTTCAGGGAAAGTCAAAAAGTCAACGATTTTGTTCGGTTCTTGATATTTTTGGTCCGGTTATTCGATTTAATTCAGAACTTTTAATATCCGTGTTCAGCCTTATTATAAACACACACAAGAAGAGGGAAGAGACACGTACACAACTCAAAATCATAGTAATTTTGAAGAGGCATGCTAACCCTTATATCCCCCCCCCCCCTCTAACACACACACACACTATATTATCGATGTGGGAGATAAAAACTCTAGCCCACTTTCCGTTAGCGCATCGAGAGAATAGACTCCCGTGAATAGGAGACGCACACATCGCACATGCAATATACATATATACTTTTTTTTGAAATGTATAAACAGACGCACAAGGATAGGTTAATAGAGACTATTTAAATACAAGATTGAGGGAAAGATACTGACGAGTAGCAATGATCAAGATAGAGGGCAACTAAGAAAGCTAGCTTGAATGAAATTTGGCCATCTCTATTTTCAGTTGGTGACAAACTAAGAACATATAAAGGTAATAGTTTGCAAATATATATTTTAAGATCTAATAAGTTGCTCTAAGTCATTGTAGATATTTATACGTGAAGCTGTATGCCTTGTAAAGTAAGAAAATCTATCTAATTAAGTTTTTTTTTTCTTTTTTTGAATTGAAATATATCTAATTAAGTTGTTTGCAAAATTTTAACATAATATATACACCTAGAGATTTACCTTCCACTTAATTAAAATGGAAAATCCGAATTTTTTAATACAATGCATACACTTAGAGATTTACCTTCCATCTAATTGATATAGAAAATTTTTTGTCCTTTTGATGAAGCTGATTCTAGTGGAAGTAGAATAGTTCAATCTTATCTTAGTTGAATTTGATTTGGTGCGACCTGTAAGAAAAGATAATAGTCAAGTGGGTTAGGCCTGGTGCCTAGCAAAGGCACTCTGATGATCAAGTTAATAAATTGACTTTATTTAGATGAAATATTCATATCAATTAGCTTTTTATATTTTTTGTATTGTGAATGTGTATGTATATGTGTATTTATAGATTATGAGTTCTTAAGTGAATTGTGTATGGATTTCTAGAATGAGTCGGATTAAAATGGCAATTTGCATGTTTCAGCTTTGGACTAGGAACTAGACTAGTGACAACATTAATCCTAACCTTCAACTATTGGGCTTTTAGATAGATTAGACAGTTGGGCTTGACCCATTATAGCCCTAATTCAGTTTAATATATTTTGTCCCTCATTAGAAGCCCCCTCATTTACTAGTCTGATCGAGCGTATCGAAGAGTGGGCTAAGGGAGTAGATGTCTCATCTCATTGCTTATGATTCACCTGAATGTTACCTTACTAGAAGAGGGCTCTAAATAATCTACAGTATAATGTGTTTTGCTGATTGGGCGGTTCGCTTTGCCATCAGAGTTCTTCGCCTGATTAACTTCGCCATCAGAGTTCTTTGACTTATGCACTTCACCAAAGGCTTTAGGGCTTCGCTTCACATAAAGCGGTCTTCGAACGGTCTACTTCGGCAGCCGAAGACTAAAATAATAGTAATAATAATATATGCCTCGCTGATCGATGACTTTTATAAAATCTACCCTATTTGGGGGTCTTCAAGAAAATCTGCCTCACTAATAGAGGACTTAATAAATCCACTTCGTCAATTAAAGTCTTCGAATGACTTGCTTCATTGTTCGAGGACTTCGGAGATCCACCTCATCAATCGAGGTTTTCGAATGATATGCCTCTTTGACCGAAAACTTTAGAGATTCACCTCTGTAATCGAGGTCTTTGACTGATCTGCCTCGCTGACCAAGGACTTAGAAATTCGCAAATCCCCCTGCTCATTAATAGAGGTCTTCGTGTAATTTGCCTCGCTGCTTAAGGACTTAGATAAAATGACTCGTCTATCGAGAGCTTGAGAAATCTTTTTTTGAGTACAGAACTTAGATAACAATAATAATGTGCCTCACTTAGAGGTCTTTGATGTCTCATCAATAGAGGGATTTTGCCTAGCCAAACTAGGTCTTTGGCACCTTTTGGACTTTCGCTTAGACTTTATAGGTCTCTCAACAAAGATTTGTCTCGCGGTCTTTCTCCTAGCGTTCGCTAGGTCTATTATTCTCTCAACAGAGATTTACCTCGCGGTCTTTCGCCTAGCATTCGCTAGGTCTTTTACTCTCTCAACAGAGATTTTCCTCACGGTCTTTCGCCTAGCATTCGCTAGGTCTTTTATTCTCTCAACAGAGATTTGCCTCGCGGTCTTTCACTAGCCGTACTAGGTCTTTTACTCTCTCAACAGAGATTTGTTTCGCGGTCTTTTGCCTAGCATTCGCTAGGTCTTTTATTCTCTCAACAGAGATTTGCCTCGCGGTCTTTTGCCTATCTTTACTAGGTCTTTTATTCTCTCAACAGAGAGTTGCCTCACAGTCTTTCGCCTAGCATTCGCTAGGTCTTTTACTCTCTCAACAGAGAGTTGCCTCGCAGTCTTTCGCCTAACATTCGCTAGGTCTTTTAATCTCTCAACAGAGAGTTGCCTCGTTGTCTTTCGCCTAGCATTCACTAGGTCTTTTAATCTCTCAACAGAGAGTTGCCTCGTTGTCTTTCGCCTAGCATTTGCTAGGTCTTTTACTCTCTCAACAGAGATTTTCCTTGCGGTCTTTCGCCTAGCGTTCGCTAGGTCTTTTACTCTCTTAACAAAGATTTGCCTCGTGGTCTTTCGCCTAGCGTTCGCTAGGTCTTTTACTCTCTCAACAGAGATTTGCCTCGTGGTCTTTTACCTAACGTTTACTAGGTCTTTTATTCTCTCAACAGAGATTTGTCTCGCGGTCTTTTGCCTAACGTTCACTAGGTCTTTTATTCTCTCAACAGAGATTTGTCTCACAGTCTTTCGCCTAGTGTTCGCTAGGTCTTTTATTCTCTCAATAGAGATTTTCCTAGCTGTCTTTCACCTAGCATTCGCTAGGTCTTTTACTCTCTCAATAGAGATTTACCTCACGGTCTTTCACATAGCGTTCACTAGGTCTTTTATCTCACATTCTTTCGCCTAGCATTCGTTAGGTCTTTTATTCTCTCAACAAAGATTTTCCTCACGGTCTTTCGCCTAGCATTCGCTAGGTCTTTTACTCTCTCAACAGAGATTTTCCTCGCGATCTTTTGCCTAGTGTTTGCTAGGTCTTTTACACTCTCAACAGAGATTTTCCTCACTGTCTTTCGCCTAGCGTTCGTTAGGTCTTTTATTCTCTCAACAAAGATTTGTCTCACAGTCTTTCGCCTAGCATTCGCTAGGTCTTTTATTCTCTCAACAGAGATTTGCCTCGCGGTATTTCACCTAGCTGTACTAGGTCTTTTACTCTCTCAACAGAGAGTTGCCTCGCGGTCTTTTACCTAGCATTCGCTAGGTCTTTTATTCTCTCAACAGAGATTTTCCTCGCAGTTTTTCGCTTAGTCGTACTAGGTCTTTTATTCTCTCAACAGATATTTGTCTCGCGGTCTTTCGCCTAGCGTTCGTTAGGTCTTTTATTCTCTCAACAGAGATTTGTCTCACGTTTTTTTGCCTAGCATTCGCTAGGTCTTTTATTCTCTCAACAGAGATTTGCCTCGCAGTATTTTGCTTAGCCGTACTAGGTCTTTTACTCTCTCAACAAATAGTTACCTTGCGGTCTTTCGCCTAGCATTCGCTAGGTATTTTATTCTCTCAGCAGAGATTTTCCTCGCAGTCTTTCGCTTAGTCGTACTAGGTATTTTATTCTCTCAACAGAGATTTGCCTCGCAGTCTTTCGCCTAACTTTACTAGGTCTTTTACTCTCTCTCAATAGAGATTTGCCTCGCGGTCTTTCACCTAGCCGTACTAGGTCTTTTATTCTCTCAACAGAGATTTGCCTCATGGACTTTCACCTAAACTCAGTTTGGCATTTTTCCTTTCTTGTAAGGGGCGTCGTCGATCTTTTAAGCTAGTCTCAATATGTTACTTTTTGGACTTTCGCCTGGAGTACTCATCACAATTGGCCGGGTGCCTCTACTTTTCTCTTTTGAGCTAGTCACAATAGGTTTTTTGTGCTTAGTCTTACTGTCTTTAGGGCTAGTCTCATTAGGCTATTTTACCTCGTTTGGAGAACTTTTATTATTTATTTATTTACATTTTTATTTCAACAAATAATATTGCAAAATTAAATTTAAAGTATAAGAAGTATTGAAAACTTATCTGTAATGGCATTAACAGCTTCAAAGACTGATTGGAATAATTTTGGATCCATAAAATGCACTGTGAAGCTGAATAAGCTGCTTTTTCGTTGTCCAGTCAACTGATTTATGACATTTCAATACAAATTCGAGATGGAGTTTCGACAATCTAGCTTCAGATTCGCAAAATACACGTGAAATGCAAATTTCTGGTCGTTCGGAGTCTCGCCAGCGAGTGGACCCCACTCGCAGGCCAAGTTCTGGAGGCGAGGAGGGCATCTCCAGATTCGTCTCGACGTCAAGATTTCAAAAATGTGATTCATTCTCCTCTGTTCGCCGGTATTTGGCCGTAAATGACCTAGGAAGCTTCGGTGTAGGAATTTTTTTATCTTCTTCCACAACGACAAATCGGTTGCATGCTAAGTACTGGAATGAAGCTGAAGAAGAGAGGAATCCAATAGAACAAAAACTACTTGAAATGGAGGCCGAAAACGGTTAGAATCGGCGTCATAAATTTTTGTCGCTGGAAAACTTCATCGCTCTCGTGTGCCGCCGTTCGCCAACAGTTCGCGCCGCGGTTGCTTGCCTTGGGGTAGTCAGACGCCTGTGGTCTTGATGGTAGTGGCGATGGAAGCCACCACGGGCCAGATGGAGGCGAATCGAAGATGTCAGCCAAGTTTTCTCTCTCCTCTCTCTCACCCCAACCTGTTTCTATTTTTTTTTTATTGTGCTAGTTTGATGATGATTTTTGGTTTGTTTTTGGTGATGATTGAGACTCAAATTTCTCAGATTTGTGATGAAAAAATATTGGTGACAGGAAAAAATGATTTCCGGCAGAAATATAAAGCTAGGAACGAGACTTTCTTGTGCTGGTCCCCACAGATAGCGCCAATTTGATGAAGCTGATTCTAGTGGAAGTAAAATAATTTAATATTCTCTTAGTTGAATTTGAGTTGGTGCAACCTGCAAGAAAAGACAATAGTCAAGTGAGTTAGACCTGATGCCTAGCAAAACCACTCTGACTATCAAGTTAATAGATTGACTTGATTTAAATAAAATACTCTGATCAATTAGCTCTCTATATTTTTTGTGTTGTGAATGTGTATGTATATGTTTATTTATAGACTATGAGTTTTTACATAGATCGAGTATGGATTTCTAAAATGAGTTGGATTAGTATAACAATTTGCATGTTTCAGCTTCGGACTAGGAACTAGACTAGTAACAACATTGATCTTAGCCTTCGACTATTGGGCTTTTAGATAGATTAGGCAGTTAGGCCTAACCCATTATAGCCTTAATTCATTTAGATATATTTTATCCCTCATCACCTTTAACATAATTTTTTAATACATTAAATTAAAAAAACTATTTTTTTCTCAATTAATTTTATTAAATTTTTTCATTTATGAGAGGATAAATGAGCAGAATAATATTGTAGATTATAATAAGAGGTAATCCTTTTCTTTTTAATAACCTCTCGCCAAATTAATAAAAACTCATATGGATTGCAAGACTCAAACTCAAGTTGCTTATTTAAATTTTTTCTTTTACTCAATATGACATTATTTTTATAACTTTGTTGTACACTATATATGGTTGAGTTAAATAAAATTTTTCAAGAATGAATTGTTAATCTAACTATTTGATTTATCTTGTTTAAAAATTTTGTCAATGTTTATTCGCAAGTAAGACAGTGATTAAAAATTTAAAAAGTTATGTTATTTATGTCTTTATGATAATTTTAAAAAAATTATTTTGATAATTCGACAATATATATATATATATATATATATATATATATATATATATATATATATATATATATATATATATAACCTTGTTTTGAACTTATTTTTTTTAATTATCTCTTTATGTGTCAGGTACCTTTCTTAAACACAAATTTTATATTAAGTCATTTTATTTATTTTTTTTCATATTATTATATTTTTACGAATTCCAATTAAAATTCATACAGATTAATACATATAATATTTTTTTATTATTTTTCAGTTAACCCATATATAATAAACTTAGACCATATATATTTTTCATATTAATATTCAAAATTATCAAAAAATTATTTAAATTGAATAAAAAATTAATAATAATAATTCATATATTAATATATTTTAAGAAAACACAAGTTAAATAAAATAAATATAATCAAAATCACACAAAATGCAGGCCCACAAATAGAATTTAGGAATTTTTATACAAACACCCCAAAAAAGATAAAATATTATCATATATATCTTTTTTTTTTTTCAAAAATACACTTATTAAATTTTCTATTTAAAAAATGCTCCACTTTTAAAAGTATATTATAAGTATACTAAAAAAAAAGATATTTTTAAAAACCTAAAAAGATAAAAAAAATTAAAAAATATATATTTGATATAATTTCCTCTAAAATTTACAGGAGTTTGTACACAAATACTCCAAAAAGATAAAATATTTTTATACATGCTTTTTTTTAAATACACATTAAATTTTTTTATTTAAAAAATGCTCTATTTTTTAAAATATATCAAAAATATATCAAAAATATCTTAAAAGTATATCACAAATATATCATAAATATAAAAAAAAAATAATATTTTTAAAAATCTAAAAAAATAAAAGAGTATTTTTAAAGAAAAAAAATTAAAAAATGGTAAAGCGCATAATAAACAGTCAGGGGCAAAAATGGCAACACGGGACATAAAAATTTCTAGGGTTTAAAAGCCGATGCTACTGGCCTATATATATGTGAAGATCGACGAACCTAGGGTTTGTGGGGTGTGGTCACTTCACTGAAACCAGAAGCTATCCATAGCCTCATTCAAAATGGTAGCCAACTTTCTCTTCCCTGTTATTGAATTTACTTGTTTGATGTTTGTGTGAATCATATCCGTTGTTTTGCTGTAAATGATTTGTGTATTTGAATGTTATTTGGGATGTTTTCTGTTTGATTGATTGTTTTTAATTGTTAAAGATTGAAAATTTCATATTACACGGTAATGGGTTTTAATAGCAGATCTCATTTTCTTGATCAATCAAGTGGGTTCTTGAATTTTTTCGATAATCACTTGTATTGTTGAGGGGTTTAGGGTTTTAAGATTGGTAGATTCTTAATTTTACTTTATTTAGCCTATGAATGCTTCACTATCTGGTCAGTGTGGATTTTGATCTATTCCCTCTTGACTCGTTCCCTTGAAGCGATATTGTTTGTGTTGCTTTTAAGTTTTATCAAATCTATCTCAGCTATTTGCCTTTGTTGAACTGAGAGTATACAAAAACTGGAGCAACTATATTTCAATTTTTATATTAATTAAGAATATTAAATCGAGCAGTGATGAGTCCTACAGACCTGTAATGATTTGCGGTGATGATTGCAACTCATTTAAGAACATCTAAGGGACTGAGTTCTTTGATACATTTCAAAATTTGTTTTCTTTGTTTATGATTTGAAAATTTTTGGGTAAATTGTAATGGCTTTATCATAATTTATAGTAACCTTACAGCTTTACACTAAGTTTAATTAGTTAATGCTGCTATTTGTGAAGCCTAAATTGTTGTTTCCCTCGCTATCCAAAGCTGCATTGTATGTTGCATTTGGACGTCGGGAAACCACATTTTTTAATTCATAGTTACATTATACTGGAATATCTACATTGATTTTGTTATGATGAGAAATTATAGTAATTATTTTCAGATGAGATTTTTTCAAACCATTTTCTGGTAGAGGTTCTGACCAAATGACTACCCTTAGCTAGCTCTTTCCATTTGTTTATCCAGTTGTGCATAGCATTAGTGCAACAATGTTTCAACTTCAATTTCTATCAATGATGAGTCCTACAGACCTGTAATGATTTGCGGTAATGATCGCAACTCTTTAAGAACATCTAAGGGACTGAGATCTAAAATAGGTGTTTCTCAAAATTTCACTTTCCTTGTTTTTGGTTTGAAATAGTTGGGTAAACTGTGGAAATTTTAGGTCAATACTTACTGTAATCTTATAGGTTTTCACCAAGTGGTTAGTTATGCCTGCTATGCTATAAGTGAAGGATATTTAGTTGTTTCCCTCAGTTCAAAAAAAGGAAATGTAAGAATTGTTTTCTAGTTATATTTCAAAAACCATTTGTTGGTAGAGGTTTGGAATATCTTTTTTGTTGCTTTTCTCAAATTTCTTCCTTGACTGGTAGCACACAACTCTAGGGCAAGAAAATTGTAGTTACTATCTTATTTTAAATAACATCAAATGGAGCAAGGTTGAGACCTACTGTTGACCTGATTATTTGCGGTAATGATTGCAATTCTTTTATGAACATCCAAGGGACTGAGTTTTTTCATGCATTTTTCTTAAAATTTTTTGGTGAACTTTAATGGCTTCATTCGAGTTTTTATTGTAAGCTCACAGCTTTATACTTTGATGCTGCTATTTGTGAAGCCTAAAAAGTTGTTTCCCTCGCTATCCAGGGCTGCATGTTATGCTGCATTTGGACGTCGGGAAACTATATTTCGTCATTCACATTTCAATAACTTTTAATATGGAATTTTGATGTTTGAGCTTCTATATTTAGGAACTTATTAACTGTTTGAGGAGGTTTCTAAGTCTATGAATTAATATCCTAAGTATAAAATTCCTGTGAATTGCAGTACAATTTATATTTAGCGACTGTTATGAATACATGTGAGGCAACATCTTTCATATTATGTGCCCTGCTGTTTTTATTATTTGAAATTTCTTGTTTTTAATATATGGTTTATTTGCTGACATATATCATGGTCACAATTCCTTTCTTCTGCTGCTTAGTGTATCTGTTATTGTTTTGTTATACAGCCCAAGCAAATCCATGAGATTAAGGATTTCCTTCTCACTGCAAGAAGGAAGGATGCACGCTCTGTGAAGATCAAGAGGAGTAAGGATGTGGTCAAGTTCAAGGTCCGCTGCTCCAAGTACCTTTACACCCTTTGTGTATTTGACTCGGAGAAAGCTGACAAGTTGAAGCAGTCTCTTCCTCCAGGTTAGTTGTCAAATCCTGTCTTTTATGACTTGGTGTGCCTGCAAATGTCTTTTTGCATACAACCACCTCTGTCTCTGTGTTGAACAAAATAAAAGAACTATTGATTGCAATACAAAAGAATTTTATAGGCACTTTTGTTTTTTATGAAGAAAATATTTTAATCTAATTAAATATTGGGTTGTGTTTGAAAGTGTGTATATCTCTGCACACATATTTTTTGCATGTAATTCTTGTATAATGTGTGGAAAGGTACTGACAATTGCTGGTTATCTAAGTTAATCTCTATTTGTTATTTGTTTTCAGGTTTGACTGTGCAAGAACTGTGAAGGCTGTTTGATCTTTGTCAATTAGTTTGTAGGAGATATGAACAAGGATTTCACTTTTGTCTTGTTCACTTTTTGCAATTGAAATACTTGTGGATGTTGGCATGATAGTCTATTATTGCTTAGTGGATTGTTTGTAGTTAATGAAATTTAGAACTTTGCATTGTTGTGTTGTTTAAGTTGTTATAGGGTTTGCATTATATGCTCTTATACCCAATGATTTGCTATGATATATCAACTATGTTTCATGGATTTGACTCAATTCTAGTAATACAAGTCCACTCTTGTGGACCTTAGAAAAAATGACAGCTATATAGCTGATGTTGAACATGGTTGTCAAATATGTAGGTCCTTGTATGAATGTTTTTTTGAGCTACTGAAGCCCCAATATCTTTAGGCGTTTAGTATAGAATTGCTCATAACAAGTGTAGCCCCTGTTTGAATTTGGTCCTTGGGCTGTGGTTTTCTCAAAGTTCGTAACAATTGGTAGTAGAGCCAATTAATGCACACGAACAGAATATTTAAGACAAACAATTGGTATAGAGAAAAAGAGCTAATAAATAGAATGCAGAGTGATAAGAACTTGCCTCGACAGAATATTTAAGCACATCAATTTGTAATGTTAAATCATCCATTGCCAGATGCATTCTTTACCAATTCATCAATACAGGGTGATTTCATGAGACCAAGATGTTGCATTAAGTCTTTGATAATCAGTCCAGAAACATAATTTCTAAGGGAATTCTTATATTTTTCATAATCAGCTTTTTCATTGACCTTCAATGTGGAGGTTTCCATTTGTGAAAGTTTATCTTCCTCCTTTTCTGGGCGATGGGGATGTTGAAAGATCTACAAAATAATGTTACAAAAACTAATTACAAATAGTAGAATATAACTGGACAAAATTACTGCTTATCCAATGATAGAAAAGCACCTACAGTACATTTAAGGACAGTAAATGTGCCTTACTATTAGCCTTTGGTTGTATCAGTTCATTATACCAATTAGATTAAACTCAAAAGATAATAACATTGATTATTACCTCCAAAAGTGGAAGACATCCTTTCACTTATATGCATTTGTTGCTCTTGTCCTTCAACTCCTTTGCTACTTTCTTTACTTGTGACATCAAATACTCATAAACAGCAGATCCTCAATCATAACTGTTAAAAATCTTCCAAGCTAATGAGAAACCTTAATGGCCAAAAAGAAACAGCGGTATCATTGGAGGCAAAGACGAAGGAACAAAACATGTGCACTGATGCATATCAATTCGAACGAGCCTCCCCAAGCGAACTAGGAGTTCGCCTAATGCCAGAATGACCTATTACATATTGTCAGCCACAAGATCGCCCAAATCTAAGTTAAGTTCGCCCAGACGGGTTCTGCATGAGAAGTCGAACATCCTTATTGATTGCCAAATCTACATCTCCACCACGTTCTCCACTTTCTTAATAATAGGAAGTCGTTATCCCACTACTTGAACACTTAGTGGTCCTACATTTCAGGGATTTGCTCCCCAAAACAGTCTCCTATAAAAGCTTTCAGAGGCTTCATATTACAGGTTACGCATTCTAAACACTAAAAAACTTTTTATTTTCTTTAAGAGGAATCACCTACTGACTTTAGCATCGGAGAGTTCGTCCAGACGGTTTGCCTGACCTCTCTAACTCAGTTTTGCAGGTTCAACAAGGTTCAACTAGTTCGAAACATACATAGTGTGGGTTCAGATTTCGTCCTACTCACATCATTTGGTGCGGTGAGCGTGGAACACACCTTCAAGTTCCTAGTTTTACTCCTTTAATTTCCATGGATCCTAGTTCCAGTAATGGTGGATTGGGACTTAACCTTTTCCCTTTGCATTCCGAGAATGACGATGCCCAACATGATAACCATTAGATCCCTTCAACAATACCCAACTTGAATAACCCTCCTCCAGACTTGAACAGCCCTGCAACTGTACAATTGCTTTTCAATGCCTTCACTAAATTCACTAACCAGATTAAAGAGCTAAAACAGGCCATAACCCAACAACCTCTAGCTACTGCCCTACCAACTCCACAACATGCTTCTGGAATCAGAGAAAAGGGAAAGCAAGTTGTAGCAAATCGCTCCAACAACACTTCTCAGGCAATCCCTATTGAGGGTCTGAATAGGGTTGTTCAGGTTGATCAGGACGAACCTTGGTCCGATGGTTGGTCCGATGACGAACCTGAGGAGAAAGTGATATGATGCAAATTAGCATAAGTATTTAGGGTTTATTTTACATAGTTTGTGCATTGCATATGTTGTTTTTACTTATTATTTCTAGAAATTGGTAAGTTTGATCTTATTTTTGAGCTTTATAGGTTCCTTTAAGAAGAATTGGGTGCAAGGAATTAAGATAGGGCCATAAAGCAAGTAAAGGGGCAACCTAGAGCAAAGGGAGAAGAGATGACCCATGTCACAAGTCGTGCCCATTGGTGCCGACTCGTGACAGAAGATGTTGGTGTCGAGTCTTGCCCTCTGTCACGAGTAGTTACTGCACCTCTTCTTCGTACCTTTTCACAACTACATCTTTTTGGAAGAGGCATGACTTGGGGCACTTAGGAGTCTATAAATACTTGAAATTAACTATGATTTAAGGGGAGATACCTAGTTTTTGTTTGAAATACTTAGTTATTTGATACTTGAATTGTTTCCTTGTTGTTATTTAGTTTTTGACACTATGTATTTCAACTGAATTTTACTTATTAGAATTGCAATGAAGAAGTAATTTTATGAACTACATTCTTAATATGCATGAATGATTTAATTTCAATTGAGTCTTACATTGTGTTATGTATGCTTGATCACCATATATAACTTGTTAATCAATTTGTTTACAATGAGAATTGGGGCATTTTAGTGGAAATCCAATTGAAATTACTCAAAGGATAGGAGAGTACTTAGAGACAAGCAATCCACTTTGAGGGGTTAAAGAATTGACATGGAACTTAATGATTTTAGTTTATCTCTATAATGACATGAAAATGCTTATAGACTTTAAATTAAAATACTCTTAATTGACAATGAGAGTTGCTTTTAAGAATTATTGGTCGTATTTTCCAATCATTGCATGTGTTTATATGTTGTCAACTTGTATAGTTCAAGATTAATTCTGAGTTGTAATTCTAATATGTGGTTTGCTGTTATTAATTAAAGTAATAATAAAATCTATAACTATTTTAGAATAAATTAGCATCTTCTTTGATTTTTGTTTGCTTATCCATTTTAGTATTTACCCGGTTAATATAAATTTCTTCAAATTCCCTAGAATTCGACACCCTACTCACTCTATACTTAGTCTTAGGGACTAGGGTACTAAACTTGACTCACATCAGAAAGATAGCCCTGCACGACTAGAGAAGAAGATTCACGAGATTATTGGAAAAAATGGCATTAGGGTGAATGAAATAGACTTTGCCCTACAAACGGATTCCCCTCTCTGTGATAGTATTCTTACAACGAGCTATCCCTCGAAATTCAGAATCCCCACCCACATGGAATCTTATGATTGGACCACTTGCCCTAAGAGCCATGTACACAAATACAGAACCATCATTAACGCCCAAACACATTTAGACCACGTCCTATGCAAGCTCTTCCCAACCATACTAAAAGGCCTCGCCTAAGACTGGTACTAGACCTTACCACTAAAATCTATTACATCATTTCCACAACTCTCCAACCTTTTCCAGGCCATATTCATAGCTTCCATCACACCCAAAAAGATCTCTACCGACCTGCTCGCTGTAATTCAGAGAGACAGGGAGAATCTTTGAAAGTATGTAGAGCACTTCAACAGAGAAGCGATCCAGATTGAAGATTTGAACAGGGATATAGCTTACACGGCAATGTTGAATGGAACCTCTAATCATGATTTGAGGAAGGAACTGCTTTCCAATCCCCCACAGACTATATCAACTTTGATGACAGTCACACAGATGCACATTAAGATTGATGATGGGATGAGAGATTTTGACCAAAGACAAAAAAAAGAAAGAAGGAGGGTCATCTAGAGGACAAGAGATCGCTAGGGCGATCGCCCATATCAATCCAGGGGGTATAATGAAGCAGGAAGCATAAGAAATTATGGGCCAGACAGAAGGGATAAGCACTTTACCCCCTTATCCACAGCTAGAACGCATGTCTTGATGTGGATAAAGGACACCGGTAAAATGGTTTAGTGGCCTAGGAAGATGAGCAGCTCTTCGGCAGGTAGGAGAGATAATAACAAGTACTATCAGTTCCACAAAGATAAGGGACATGACACCGAAGACTGTTGGCACTTGAAGGAGGAAATCGAAAAATTGATACAGAAGGGTGTCCCTGGGGTTAGGCGATTTGTTCACCAAGATAGAGATAAGGCTGCAAATGAGCCAAGCCGTTCGCGAGCGGCTCGGTGTTCGGCTCGATAAAAGCTTGTTCGCGTTTGACTCGTTTTATAAATGAGTCCAGCTTGAGCCTTACTTTAAGGATCGATTAATATACGAGCCGAGCTTGAGCAAAGCTCAGCTCGATTAGGCTCGTGAACAGCTCGATAATAAACTCACGAACATGCTCGATTAATAAGCTCGTAAACAGCTCGATAATAAACTCGTGAACAATTTGATTATTATTATTATTATTATTATTAACTTAATAATTTTGACATTCCAAAAAATATATTTTAATACTCTTATAAAATTTTTGGTAATTCAATTTGACTAAAATATATATATTCCTAATTAACATAATCTAATATTTCCTTATTATGTAATCTAATAATCTAATCTTTAAAAATATCTTTTTTATTAATTACTCCCTC
>CATKHJ010064610.1:0-15293 GCA_949750685.1 Vernicia montana
TTTACATGGAAAATAAAAGGGGGAGGGGATTGGTTGGGATTTGGATTTGAAACTTGGATTTAGATTCCAAGTTTGCCTACGTACTCCATTGAATGGGGATCAAAACCCGCGTAGTTCGTTCCACTATGAGGTGGAAGGAGGGTTTAAGAATCGGTCAGATTCGATTGGTTTGATTTGGTTTGATTGAGGGTAAGAGATTATACCTTTTTTTGGGTTGATTTGAGTGGTGGGAGAGTGATTTTACCGGAGCGGAGTTCCGTTTCGGAGAATGAAAATGATTGTGAAAAGGGTTTGATTACTCAAAATTTAATTAATTAAAAGGATTAATTAATTAAAATGATTAATTAAAAAGATTAATTAATCACTTGAGTGAAAAATTTAATTTAAAAAGAAAAAAAGTGAATTAATTAATTAATTAAAATTGATTTTTAATTAATTAACTAATTGAAAGTGGATAAAAAAATAAAAAAAAAAGGATTAATTAATTAATTAAAATTGATTTTTAATTAATTAATTAATGAAAAATTGATGGGAATTTTAAAAAAGATTAATTAGTTAATTAAAATTGATTTTTAATTAACTAACTAATTGAAGGTGGATGAAAATGAAAAAGAGATTAATTAATTAATTAAAATTGACTTTTAATTAATTAATTAATTATGGGTGAAAATAAAAAAAAGATTAATTAATTAATTAAAATTAATTTTTAATTAATTAATTAATTAATTATGGGTTGGTGAGAATTTAAAAAGAGATTAATTAGTTAATTAAAATTAATTTTTAATTAACTAATTAATTAAAGAGAGAGAGACTAATTATAGAGAGAGAGAGAGAGAGGAAACAATTTGAAAAATTCAACAAAATTACTTTTTTGTGTGTTTTGAGGTGAAGAGGGGTAGGGTATTTATAGGGAAAGTGGGGAATGGAAAAAGACCAAGAAGGGTACAAAAAATCAGAAAAAGAAGGGGTATTTTCGAAATTTCGAAAAAAAGGACCGAGCCGGAGGACACGAGTGCGGACGCGCGTCCGTAGACGGCGCGTGCGGCGTCCGCCGGAGCGCCTGGCGGACGCGCGCGTGCGGATCCTCAGGTCGGACCTGCGAACCGTACCGCACGGCAGACTGACACACGCGTCAGGCTGCTATGCGGACCGCGTGGGGCACTGGCGGCTTCCGCGTGCCCCAGCGCAGACTGCCCTTGCGGACGTCCGCAAGAATGTCTTGCGGCTCCGAGCAGGCCACGTGCGGACGCGCGTCAGGGCCACACGGACGTCCGCACGGTCCTCGATGTACAGGTCCGGTTCGATTTTTTCGGAGCTTTTCGGGTCAATTTTTGAGATTTTCGGGTCAGTTTTTGGGCTATTATGAGGTTTGAAAAATTATCGGTCAGTGTCATTGGGTCCGAATTTAATTATCGGACATTTTGGCAGTCAGTTTAGGGGAAAAATCAATCAGTTTTGGAAAATAGCTGTCTGGTACAGGAGGTCCGGCCTGGGTCAAAAAAAATATCAGTTTGAATAGAAAAATATTCTGGTTGCTCTGGTAGGCTTGGAAATATTTTTGGGTCAGTTTTGAGAAAAGTTCGGCCTGTCTCGGGAAAAAGCTGTCTAGTACAGGTGGTCCGATCAAGACTGGAAGAGTGCTGGCTTGGCTAGAAAAATATTCTGATCAGTTCTGTGAGCTCAGAAATAATTTTAGAGGTGCTAAAATGAAAGTTCACAGCACTGCTTACTTAGGGATGTGAGAAGTCCCTAATGACTTATAGAAAGCATCAAAATCCAAATCATTGAATCCGGCCGAAGGCGAAGACCCAAGATTTGGATTAGAAAAAGTAACCCCAGTTTTCTGCGAGTTTTGAAAGAAGAAAAGAGAAGGATTCAAATTATGAACTAGTGATTGTTATAATACATTTAGAGCTGTATAAGAGAAATTACAATACCTTCAGTAGCATGAACAACAATTGATGGAAGATTAGTCGGGGAAAAATCAATAGTAGGCTCGATTACCCCAGTTTCTTCCCGTCATCTTTTCCTCAGAAGAAGTATGTCTTCATCAACGTTGAGATCCTCTTCCTCTATGAGAGGAATATTCTCCGTTTGCATGCCGACCTCTTCGGATGACTGACGCAAAACAGAAGAAAGAAGCTCCGCCTCCCTTTTCGTGATTTCTGCAATCTCCTGCGCGTGCTCTTCAGCAGATTGACGAAGAATGGAAGAAATAAGCTCATTATCATCATTGTCAGCATAGTCAACAAGAGTATAAGGTTTTTCTTAGGTTTTCTTCAGAACCACTGAAGAAGCTTCTTAAGCTTCGCTGATCTTTTGAAGAAGCTCAGCAGCAGCGGTAACAGTGGTAGTAGAAGCAACCCTTTTGCCTGCTCAACGTTTGAGGCGAACAGGCCTTGTCACAAGAGCAGATGGAGCAGAGGCCAAACTCTTCTCCTTTTTAATGATAGGGAGAGCTTCTTTTTGGACCTCCTTCCTTGGAGCAATGTCAGCGGAAGTGGATTGAGGGAATGAAGATCGTTCAACCAACTTCCTACTGGATTCGTCGAGTAAAGGCAGTGAAATCGGATGGCAAAAAGGAAGAGGAACAATGCCAGAAAGATTCTTCTCAACATCATCCCAATAACCTTCTTTTTCCTCCTTTAAAAAATAATAAAAAAAAATGTTAATTTTTAACATCAATAACAGTACATGTATTGCACGAAGGGGCGAATCGAAGAAGTTCGAAGAGGAAATACCTATGCATTCTTTCAATTCAAACGCTTGGCCTATACTCTTAATGTTATATGTTGATCGCCCTTGGATCAAAGTTTTAATACCTATTAGTTCTTCAGCACTCAAATCCTTAGGTCAGTCAGGAAGAGTACCTATAGCAGCCATTAAATAGCCTGGAAAATAGAACCCCTGTCGGTCCGAACCTATTTGTACAATTAAAATGAACTTTTGATGCCAAAAAGGCACCTTATTATCCTTACCCTTGAGAAGCCTTCTCTTAGGTCGGGCAGAAGTAGTGTAAACAAACCCTTCAGTTGATCTACCTATCTTGAAAAAGACCTGAAACATCTTCGCTGTGGGTTTTACTTTTAAAGCAGTACAAATTACTTCGAAGTAGTGCATTTCCCTAATGGCGTTTGGGTGGAGAACCATGGGGTTCCCTCGAAAATGATTAAAGCTTTTGACGAAGAATGGAGTGAGAGGCCACCTTAGACCTGCCTCCATTTGACGGAGAAAAAAAGCAAAGTGAAAGCAATCTTTGGGAAGCTCTATCTAATCGAACCCATCTTTTGAAGGATCCAAAAACAGTCTTTCATTTTCTTTTGGGAGATAAAGCCCAAATTCTTTCTGAGGATGTTTTAGATTCTTTTTAAAATCGATAAAATCATTCTTTTGGGCAGAAGATGGGATATCATGCCAAGTTTGGCATAAAAGAGTTTGGAAATCAATTTTAGGAGCCATTGATCAAAGAAAGGTTACAGAAAGGAAAAGAAGAATAAGACTCAGTGAGCACAAATAGCATGAAAATGGTAGAAGTTCAAGAAAAGCTGGAGGTAAAAGCAAGTAAAAGTTCAAGAATGGGGGCCTCAGACGTTTATATAGTAAGAGAATTTTGATAATGCCGCCCTCTTTAATGGATTCAAAATTTAAAACCAAGCCCAAAAATAGGAAAAGTCACCTAAGCGAAGAGTCGCTAGAACGAATATCGAGAACGTAATCATTTCAATTTGACGCGTGGTTAAACCCTCATAAATATATTTGTCAATAAAGCCGTCTGCCCTATCAGTTACATTTAATGAAAAGTTATGATTGTTAAAAGTTGAAAAGACTGTACGTTGAAGAGTCGAAAGCATAAGCGAAGGCGAAGACGAAGACCATCGAATATATTTCAACAAGGATTATGAATAGACTAATCCTCGGTGAAATATGGGGGCCTCTGATAAAGATAAATTTTGTACATACTGAGGTCTACCGATTCAACTAGGCTTGGACCATACTTGGATTTCTGTCTATGCCTATTCCGTGAAAGTTATGGCTTAATGGACTTTCTTTCTTTCATTTTACTTGGAGAAGGTTCGAATTCTGATCCCTTCGTCTATGCTAGGAAGAGAAAAAGATCTTCGCTATTGCATGGTTCTTTAAAGTATCGAAGACTATCCACAGTGGAAAACTTCGTCTTCGGTAAGATAATTTGTCACATCTACTACCCCTACTATCAACTTGTGTCAGTAGTATGGCAACTACTCTCACCTTTCTGTAAAGTACAAAACTATCATGACTCAGTCTGACTGGACACCAGTCATGTCCCTCAACCACCATCTAGAGAGAAGGCCTGCGGGATATAAAAAGGAGGATTGGACCATCATTAAGAGGTAGCTTATTTTACAATTTCTCATCCCTTTCTTTCCTCTAAAGAAATTCTGAAATCTACTAGGAATCATTCTTTTCCAGTAGAATATTAATCTCCATAGCATTTTCTGATTTAAGCATCGGAAAGTCATAGCTTGGCCCTTTGATGATTACTCTGGTTTTGCAGGCTTAACAAGACCAATTTATCAGTAGGTGATTGAGGAGTTCACTCAATTCAATTCAGTCAAATTTGAATTTATCACTATTATTAAAGTTAATATCATAAATAAAAAAGAGTCATTATTTTTGTATCATAAATAAAATATAGGTATAATGAAAAACAAATCCATCTACAAAAGCTAATCACCACTTTATTTCATATCCAAATAACTTGCTATTTCTAGGCGACTCTGGTCCAAAATAGTTAACCCAAATCATTTAAATAGTAAATAGTTGGATTATATAAATCAAATTAACGATTTAATTAATAAGAATTAATTAATTTCTAATTTTGTATATTTGAAAACTACTAATAATTAAATTAATGATTTAATTAATTAAATTTGTAAAGTTAAAGAATTTAATTAACTTTAATATAAAATTAGAAGTTAAATTGACAATATAATTTAATAAATCTAAAGATCAATTTAACTTTTTTATTTTTTAATTAATAATTTTTATTTTTTACAAATTTTCACTTAGAATAGAATTGTAATTAAATTTCTAAATTAAGATAGAATTAAAAGAAAAAAAGTAAAATTACGAAAAATGCATACATTTTAGAGTAAATTTATATTTCAAACTTTTTGAAAAGATAATTTACCTTTCAAATGTTTCTATTTTTATTCTTTCAAACATGAATTTTTAGATATTGCAATAAATAAATAAATCCATAGAACTAAAATATATTTATTAACATCATAACACGGGTCCAACTAGTTTAATTAATCTGCATATAGAATTGGGCTTTCAGGCTTTTATTAATAATAATTGGGCCTCTACTAGATAAAGAAATCCATTACTTTGTAAACAAAATATATTATATTATGGTTATTTAATCAATTTATTTGAGAGTAAATTAGTCATCTATATGATTTAGGAGCTAGGAGACTCTTGAATTGGATGTCAAAGTTTAAAAAGCCTTTTTCATCGATATTTTTGTTATGAAACAGGTAATAAATACTATATTAAAATTATATTACATCTTATTATTTACTTATAGATATTCGAAATAAATTTCGAGTGTGAAACAATTATTTTTACATGCACTGAATCCATTTTTGAAAATTCCAGCCTTCATCTTTCTTTATCTAATATGTTAATAATTATGATGTCCGGAAAGAAGTTTTTAATAAGATTATCATCACCCATTAATCTTAATTTATTTTGTTCTTTTCTTTTCTTTTTCCCCCCCTATGAATTGTTAATTTATAGTTTTTTTATTTGGGATTTGCAGGTATATGGACAAGAAACTTCAAAGTAAGCTCTCTTCACTCTCTTTTAAAGGCTTTATAATAATTATTATTTCCAAGAAGTGTTATGTTCATAGTTCTTTTATTAGGGTTTTATTGTATTTGTATTTTGGTGTTCATAGATTTTATTTCAAGAAATGGGATTTATTTCAGGCTTAGAAATATGTATGTGGCATTAGGGTTTCCTGGAGGTAAAATTCAAAATCAGTTCAAGATGAGAAATTCTAGGTTTCCTGTAAGGTATGTAGAAGTGCTGGTTGAGAAAAGATAAAAGATTTTAAACTTCACCCTCTATATTTCCTTTGGCAATTATGTGCCCAGCAAGCTTCAAGGGTGCTGGAAATTCATTGAGCAATTATTTCTCTTGAATTGAAAGTAGTTAGATATATGCACTTCTAGTAATTGTTCTTGACTCAGACTCCTAAGTAGGAAATACAGACTTTAAAAAAGTTCATTAGTTAGATGGATCTTTTGTAGGTTATGATCAATGGTTCTTTTGTCTTAATTTTCAACCAGTAAGAATCTATATTTTTATTATGAAACTTTTCAATTTTAACTTGTTCATACATCATATTAACTTTCATTCTTTTTCATACTGTTGTATGGGGATGAGAAAGGAGAAAGGGAGATGTTGATTAAAAGGAAGCCTTCAAAATGCGTGGAACTGTGGGCTACAAGTTTGTGAATGCCAATTGGCATGATGTATTGTACCTTATTGTGTTGTGGGGTTTTCTAGTTACACCCTTTAGAATTACTTGATTTGTTTGAATGAGGGATTGGTGTGAATCTTTGGGCCTCCTACATTCTTGTGTTTTTGGATTGTTATTTCTGGTGCATGGCTATTTTGATAATTAACATCTATTGTCACTGAATTTACTGCTTCTGCAACTTCTTTCATTTATAATTGTTGTGGTTTAAGAAAGTGGCTAGCGTTAAGCCTTTGTGTGTCCTATAACCAATGTCGATGCATATGTCATATGTGTGTGTGTTGTATAAATTGGCATTTGGATTGAGATTGTTGATTTACCTCTCTTCTTCTTCCTACTGATTTATCCGTTTTTATGCAGTCAAGCTGAATGCGAACAGGATGGTGGTTGGAACACTTCGTGGATTTGATCAATTCATGAATTTGGAGGTTGACAACACTATGGAGGTGAATGGTGATGAGAAAACTCAGATAGGCAACTCAAACTTGAATTAGAAATTTTTTATATATGATCCCGTCTCATGAGTAATATAATATTTAAACCTTGAACTAGTATTTTATGATTCGATATTGATTAACTTGATTCATTTACCTTCATAGTTTAAATGTTTAGTCTCACTGCACATCCAAATAAAGCCCAAGTGGCATGTTTTTCTTTATTAAAAAAAAAAAAAAAATCTTTTTGAGCTTGAAATGTGGGTTGGGCTGATACTTGGGCTTGAAACTAGAGTTCTTTTGCCTCAATCGTTAGCTTTGCTTTCCGACAAATTCAGTGTCTTCTGATACTATTCGTTCAGTTGAGCTTTAGAGATAAAGTAAGAGCGCATCAATTGAGGATCCGACGGGAGAATGGAGATGGTTTGAACACGTAAATTGGAGACTTAGAAAAGTTTTGATTAGGAAAGTTGAGCACATCGTGATAGAGAAGAGAAAAAAGAAAAGAGTAGAATTAAACTACAATATAATTTAAATGCATTATAATTATTAAAAGACGTCGTCCAAAATCATTTAGAGTGGAAACAAAGAATTTATATAGTAGATTCTAATTAATTTTGAGATTAAGACTTAATTGAGTTGAGTTGTACGTCGAAAAGTAAATGTAGTTTTTATTTATAATTTGGTTATTAAAATATGCAATTTTATTATATAAATTTTTTTTATTGTTATGACGAGAAAATAAAATTTTATTCTAAAAATTGTATTATATTTCAGAACTTGGCCTTGGATGTGTAGGAAACAACTGGTGATCAGTCCTAATTACAAACATTGAAATTGTGTTACTGTTACTTTACAAACTCAAACAGTATTAATTTTATTTATCTGTCAAATAAACGTGAAATTCATGGTCATGTAGATGAGAAGCAACTTAGAAGCTGGCTGCGCTGTAATGTTTAAGTTTTGTGAGTAAAACTTGACTTACCTGCTATTCCATTACCAATCATAATCTTCATCTTTTTTTTTTTTTTTAAAAAAAATGAAAAAAATATTTTCTTTTAAATGCAGTCACAATCTTCTTATAATCATCCCACTAATTAAGTATTTGATATCTTGATTTAATTCTCTTTTTCTTCTAAAACGTCTGTTTTTAGTTGTCTCAATAAAATATAATTGAATATCAATTTGTGAAATACTCAATCTGATTACAAATTAATCTCATAATTAAAGTTGAAACTATATCAAGTTGGAGAATAAAATGAGAGTCAAATACCAATTATAATTAACTATTCTATAGAATGTTAATTATCAGTTAATATTTTAAAAAATCATATTCAAATTTGCCACATTTTTCATATTTTATACAGCAGCCATCACACCTTCGGCTTGTGTCTAAACTTTGGTGAATTTTTTACTAAATTGGCAGTTGTGAGAAATTTTAAACATAATTTAATTATAATTTGTGATTTTGTAATTTTATTTTCTTGATAAATTAAATAATTATAGGATTTATGTCTGCCACCAAAAATTCAATTTTGATTTGTAAAAATTCTTATTTTTCTTGTATTTTTCCTTGCCCAAATAACAATGCCAATAAAAAAATCACGGTTTTCTATGATTAAAAAGAACAATAATAATAAATACTTGGAAAGAGCGATGAGTGTTGATTTGCGAGAGCTCTCGATGGAGGAAGTTGACCTGGTAGAGATGAGTACCAAGAAGGTTAAGACAACTGAGATGGAGGATGGAAGGAAAACTTGGAGATCGGTGGAATCAAGGCTAGGAGATTTTGATTCTGAGGTGAATAGACATAAAGGATCGTATAAGGACAAATTAGTTGGGCTAGATGAGGGCAATGGGGAACGCGATTTTGAAATGGGAAATGAAAGTGACAGTGATTATTCTGAGAAGGAATCAAACCGTGATGAAGAAGATGAGGATTCTAATTGCCCAACTATTAGGTGATGAGGTAAAATTACCTCATTTTAGAGATAAAGAACCCATGATATATGAAGGTGATTAAATACAGCTTGTAGACAGATAAAAAATGGATTAGGAGTTCCCCAAGATTGACCAAGCGAGGAGCCTCCGATACCTAACTCAGTAGACTTAAAAATGAAGAAACCTGGAGGAAAAAGAACTAGTCTCTTCTTAATTTTTATAGAGAATTTTTAGTGAGAATCCACTTAGTAAAAGTAATATTCCCTGCATGAGTGTTTGCTCTTTTCTAGGGGTGAGTAAAACCGAATCGAAATCAAAAAATTAAATCGAACTAACTGGTTCGATTTTATTTTTTTAAGTAGTTTGATTCAGTTTTTAAAATAGTAAACCAAATTAAATTTTAGTTCGGTTCGGTTTTTACCAAAAAAATTTGGTTTCAACCGAACCGACCAAAATTTTAATATATATATATATATATATAGTTTATTATAATAAAAAAAAAGTCAAACAAAAAAACCAAACCGAACTTTTTTGGTTCGATTTTCACTATAAATTCGGTTCGGTTCGATTTGAGAAAAACATAATTTTAGTTTGGTTCAATTTTGAACCGAACCGACAGAGTGTTCATCCCTAATCTTTTCTTTTATACTCGCTTGAGTTCACTGTTGGGTGAGAGTAGATTTGCGTGTGGTAGCATTCCAAAGTAGTAGAAAACTTTGGACCTTGGATGCTAGCCTAAAGAAGACCTAGGAGTAATTATAGACCTAAAGTTAAACCTAATGAACCAAGTAATAGGAATGAGGGAATTAATGGTTCACGTTTTGATGTACTTGATAATGAGGAGACCGATATACAATTTGGAGATGGAGGGCATTTGGAGAATACACAACCTATTTTAGCTAGGGAAGCAAATGAAAGGGCTAGAGATAGGGGTAGAAAAAAAAAAAAGGGAAGGGTGTTGATTTGGGAAGGGAGGAGAGAAATGGGTCTCAAAATGATGTGATGGGACAAGAGATAGAGACAGGGGTAGGTGAGAGCAACTTGGAAAAGGGGCACAACAAGTGTTTGGTAAATAACCCCAATGAGAGCACTTATTTAAGAAAAGAGGGAAATATGATGCATAGTAGCAATTCATTGCTAACAGTGACATGGAGTGTTCCAAATACCCTAATACAACAAATAAATTCCTATTACAACATAGAAAAACCACCAAATTTAGAAGGGGTGAGTAGGAGTAAGGCTAAGGGAAAAGCAGTCTTAGACTAGGGTGGTTTTAAGGATAAGCCTCCAGACGTATCCTTGTCACAGGGCATGCTGGATTCTAGTGGAAGGGGAGATGTTAACATACTAGATACTTTGTCATTTGTGGCATAAACTCAGAGTATGAGAGAGGGTAATAGAAAAATGTTTATAGGTGGGGCTCTTGGCCCGAGTGTTGATCATTGATTGGGATCGTTATGGGTCCTTTTTCATTCTACTATTTTTTATGGTTTGTTTAGTCTTTGCATGGAATATTCAGGGTGTTGCCAGTGGGCTGTCCAGTAGTGTTTTTCGTGATCTGATAGGTTTCTATCAGCTAGACATTTGCATTTTAGTTGAAACAAGAGTTACTGGAGACAAAGCTACAAAAATTGTGAAGAAATTGAGGTTTTCTGGGTATCACATGGAGAGTGCTCATGGGTTTGCTTGTGGAATTTGGGTTTTGTGGAAACAAGAAGAAGTGAAAGAAACAATAGTATAATCTTAGAGACAATTAGTCCATATGGAGGTCGACCAAGGGATCAATAAGTCATTGGGCCTAACTGAAGTGTATGGCATTTGTGATCCATTAATGAGGAGCCAATTGTGGAGGGACTTAACTAATATGGGTGCAAGTATTCGAGGTCCTTGGATGGTTTTGGGCGATTTCAATGCTTTTTTGGAGAATAAGGAGAAGAGGGGGGAACAACTTTGGGTAGCAGACTGTAAACGTTTGATTTTTGACCCTTAGAGCCATATGAGGAAGGCAATAGCCTTTTCGGTCAAGAGAAGAATTCACGAGTCTCAGTTTTAAGGGTTTAAGAGGGTAAGAATCAAACCAGAAAGCAAAAGGCAAGGAAAATTTAAAGTTTGAAAAATTTTCCCATCAAGGAGGGGAGCAGGTTCAGGACTACGCCCCATGGTACTGGAGTAGTTTTAGGCTTACGCCCCATTCGTGCTAATTCCAAAATTTTTTACAACCCTCGCGCATGAGGTGCAAGGCCGAGCTTGTGCCCCATGCATGAGGCACAAGCCGAGGTCTGCGTCCTATGACTTCAAGCAACTTTTTAAATTTTAAATTTTATTTTTCTATTATCCTCTTCAATCTTGCCGAATCCATCTGATAAGATGAGATTCGGAAGGATAATTTGTGGTTTAAAATTAAATTAAAAATTTATTTTCCAAAGGGATTTTAAAGAAAAATTCAATGGAACTCCAACCTATAAATAGATGCTGGAGCCTCCATTAGAAGGGGGTTGGCTGGCTAGTAATTAAAAAAGAGAAATAAAAAAAAAATGAACACTTAAAATTTGAGACTCTGGTGAACATCTTCTGGAGACTAGAAAATGTAAAGAAACAAAAGGCCATTTAGGGCTAACGGGATTCCCAATGCTTTCATATTGCTGTGAGGTCTAAAATGCCAATGGATTGTTATAATTGATGGACTCCTAATTCCTTTTCTTTTATTAATTCTATTATTTTCACACACCATTTTGTATGCGATGCTTTATTCCATGCTTTGATATTTGTTTAAATATATAATTCTGTATTTGAAGTCGTTTGTAAGATCAATGGTGATCAAGACCAATTATTGATTCATCATACTTAAACATTTAATTTTAGTTTTCCTTTAAGCATAGTTATCCTCAAAATCATAAAACTTGATATTTGATACTTTTATCCGATATTCTTTAGTTTGCTCTTTTACTCTTAATATGAATTATATTTATTAATTATTGAATGAATAGTTGAGGACGAGATCCATACTAGAGAGACGAGTAGAGGTGCTCAGTGTGGAGAGGCGAGTTAATGAGCTCGATAGTATATAGACGAGTTGAAGAGTACTACAGATTTGTTTGAAATCAAATCTCCAAGGGATTGGGTCAAGCTTAATTCTGATGGGGCGTCGAAAGGGAATGGTGGAGAAGCAAGAGTGGGGGGCCTTATCAGAGATTTTCAAGGCAAGTGGCTTCATGGTTTTGCTTATAACCTAGGTTGTTGCTCTGCTATTGAGGTTGAGTCGTGGGAAATTAGAACATAGTTGCAGGTGGCTTGGAACAATGAGTACATGAAAGTAATAGCGAAAATGGATGCAAGAGTCCCACAACAACTTATACAAAATAAATATGTTAGTTTTAGTCTCCACCAAGCAATCATCAACGACATTAGAATGCTTTTGTCTCGAAGCTAGACAACGCAACTTGAAAGTATGTATAAGGAAGGAAATTATGCTGCAAACTTCATGGCTAATTTGGCCTTAAAATTGCCTATGGGGCTTACGGAGATGGGAAACCCGCCTACTTGGATTCACCAACTTTTATGAATGGATGCTTTAAGTGTTGGTTGGGCTCGCATACGTGTAGTTGATTAGTTTATGGGTTTTTACACAAATATTAAAAAAAATAAAATATTCTTATATATGTATTCTGTTGTAAATCGGCTTATTAGCTCAGTATATCAAAGACAATAAGAAGAGATATAAAGCAATAAAGTAAAGAGAGAGAGAGAAAATATGTAAAGAGTAAAAGGGGCTCCCAACTCATATTATTAGATTAACTCTAGCTTCCCTTATATAGAGGAATAGCTAGGGTTTAGTGTATACAACATTACTAAAATAACCCTATACAATAATCTCTCTAAAATATATACTCAAGGATGTTTAAGTAATATCCACATATAATAATTATTTATAACACTCCCCTTTGGATATTACTTGCGCCATGAATATGCCTCGTTAAAAACTTTGCTAGAAAACCCAATGGGAAAAAAACATAGCTAAGGAAAAGAGTACAATTCATGAGCTATTCTATCATTGTACAGATTGCCTCATTAAAACTTTTGGTCAAAAAAATCCTGTGGGACAAAAACTTGATTGAGGAAAAAGAGTACAATCTTATATTGATTCGCTCCCCCTGATGAGGACAATATTTTAAGATGGCACATATCAATCAATAAAACAAGTCATTCAAATATGACATTAGATAAGAACTTAGTAAATAAGTCTACTATATTGTTACTCCAGCGAATTTGGTGGATATCTATTTTATCACTCTTCTGGAGCTTTTGAGTGTAAAAGAATATGGATGAAATATATTTAATTCGGTCACCCGTAATATATCCACTTTTAATTTGTGCAATGCATATTGTATTATTCTTAAACAATATAATGTGAGCATCTTTATTGAGGTACTTCAGGACTATAAAAATCTTTATAAAATTGCAGTATTATCATAAGTAAACACATATTTAGTTTGAGATCTATCCTTATATGGATCAGACAAATAACCAACATCCGTATGTAGACCAATGTCAAATATGAATTATATGAAAATATAACCAAATCAATAGTGTCTCAAAAATAACACAATAAGTCTTTTACACCACTTCCCATATCTTTTGATAGGTGCAGAGTTATACCTAACTAGGAATTTTTCTTGCAAGATACATGAGTGCACTTATAGCACTTAAATATGGTACTTTAGGACCAAATAGCTCTTTGTTATCTTCTTAGATCTAAAAGGGTCTTTATTCACTTCCAGTGAGCGAATATGATTAATGTGCTTAAGGTAAATGATTTACCCATGCAATATGCTTAAGTACATTTTTCACATAAGTAAACTGGTATATTAGGACTCATTTGGGGATAAATAATCGATCTGCAGGTCGATACAAAATTTTGTTTCTCCTAAATTCATTTTAAACTCACTTTTCAAG
Organism: Vernicia montana; assembly: GCA_949750685.1. Taxonomy (NCBI): domain Eukaryota; kingdom Viridiplantae; phylum Streptophyta; class Magnoliopsida; order Malpighiales; family Euphorbiaceae; genus Vernicia; species Vernicia montana. The sequence goes on from CATKHJ010064610.1 coordinate 13,855, forward strand.
AGTTTGTTAGGAGTCCTATTTAAATCATCAACATATACTGCAATAACATAAACATTCTGTGGTATTTTATGACTACATATGAACATAGTGTATTATTCACATATTCTTCTTTCAATAAGGATTCAATCAAACGATTATACCACATATGTTTAGATTGCTTTACAGGAATTTATAGAATTTAATGAAATATATGTCACATGTTTGATGTGCATTCCTTTCTAGTATCTTTAATCATTATGAGACTTTCACATAAATATAATTTTCATAAGGCGCATATCAAACATTTCTTTAATTGTCATATTAATTAAATATTGGAACGTAATCATATCCATAACAAGAGAATAAATTTTCACATAGTTAATACCAGGTCTCTGCGAAAAATCCTGGCAACTAGCCTCGCTTTTTTATCTTACCACTTCATTATTCTCATTACGCTTTCGGACAAACACCCATTTATACCCAATTGGTTTCACATTTTAGGGAGTCAATATAACAAGTCTGAATATCATGCGTTTAAATAGCGAGTCTAGCTCAGCCTGAATTGCCTCTTTTCATGATGGCCAGTCATATCTATGCTGACATTTAGTTATATTCATAAGTTCTGGATCTAGATTGTCTCTTGAGACAGCAAGAGCTACTGTTGAGGTAAATTCATTGTCGACGATAAATGAATTTCTATCAAATATTTCTCTTGTATTCACAAAATTAATTGAGATCTCATAATTTTCATTCATATGATCATCAACTCCAGGAGCCATATCTGGAGGATCTAATTGTTCCGTTGTCTCAGTTTGTATCTCATAATTGACTATAGCTCTTTGACTGAGATCTTCCTCTTCAAGAGGTTTCTCTTCAGGAGATTTTCTTAGTAACGTTGCTTTTATTTTCCATGGATTTTTATCTTTTATTATTATTTAAGTTCCAATTTACTATACACGCTTCTGGCGTGTGTCAAGCTCGATTGATTTTCTATTTTCAATAGAAATCACAACCCTTACTAGGGTATTAACAGCTGGAATATGAGACTTTGTCACTCTTTTGACATCTATAGATGCATCTGGCAGTTGAGTTGCAATTTGTTGCAACTGTATTATTTTATAAACTTTTAGTTCATTTTGACTTGTATAAGATCAAAACTGTATAAATGATTTTCCTTCCAGGAAATTTCTCGACATTATTTAACACTAACAGGTGCTTTTCTCTCCCCCTAATGTCGGGAAATGTGTCTCATCAAAATAAATTATGAGTCTCCTTTGTGAACCCATTTTGAGATGATGTCATTAGTACATACATGGCACAAAAAAAAAAAAAACTCGCATATGTGAAATATTAGGCTCATATCCATGTACAAGTTGTAAAGGGAGAGTATATATAATATGCATAATAACATGTCATATCAAACCTTCAAGGTTTTATTATTGAACTACAGGTTCAATGCT
>CATKHJ010064644.1:0-16871 GCA_949750685.1 Vernicia montana
GTTTGATTGACAAGTTAAGTATTATATTGGAACGGAAAACAAGTTAAGTATTATATATATAATACTTAACTTGTTTTCCATTCCAATATAATACTTAACTTGTCAATCAAACATTTTCGTTCCAATATAATACTTAACTTGTTAATCATACTTAACTAATCAAACATATGAAGAGATAAAGGAAAGAGAAAGAGAAAGAGAGAGAGAAAGATAGAGAGAGAGAGAGAGGAAGGAGGAGAATTAGCTCTGATCGCCGTCTTTCGGACCTCCGATCTCGCCGATTTTGGTACCATTGAATTCCTCTTTCCTTAAGCTTCAATTTGATATCTCATTTGCTAATTTTTGGTGAACGTTTGATTTTAGCCGGAATCCAATGAGATTACCGATCTGCCGACACGTTTTTCGGCGACTCTCCGGCGAGTGAGGGAGAGTGGTATATATTTTCGGCATCTACGTTTCGATACGAATCTGTTGGTACCAATTTCACCGTTATCCGACACCGTTGACATTTTTCGGTGACTCTGCGGTGAGTGCCCGGTAGTCCGAAATTAATCCCTAATGATTATTTTAATATTAAAATTATTTATTTTGGCATATTGAAATTATTTATGAGTTTGGATAATTAATGGTAATTATATTATTTTTAGAGTTATTTGGAGAATAATATTATTATTGGAGTTTAGTTTTAAGAATTGTTATTGGAAGCCCAGTTGAAGTATTCAATTTTTCGAGATTGAGTAAGTTATCTGAATTTTAAGGAGATTGGGTCTACTCTATGGGAAATTCTGCCAAGATTATGGTAGATTTTATTATTTAGATTTCTCCACGGTCTTAGAATGTATCTATATTTTATTATGATTAAATTCTTATTATGATAATCTGTTAATATTTTATTTTCTAAATCGTACAGGACCATCTTCTGTAACTCCAGGTCTTAGTCATTGATCGAGTCTGATTTTCAGCACCCATATTGTGAGTGATTCTAATATATTTTTCTGTTTTCCATGCATTTACATTTATCGTATGAATATATATATAATTATGTATTATGAATAATAATTGAGCATTTGACACACGTATGTGAATGTTTCATTAATTATGTGTTGCATAATTATTTATGGATGCTGGATGGAATTTGAATGACACAAGGATCACCTAGGATTGTGATTATGATATATGATGATTATGATTGGATGAGTTTTGACTGGTGTATGATGGCTTAGGAGCTTGCTCATCGCTTGCTGCTGCCAGTCGGGTCGCTGCATGGCTTAGGCCAGGGATAGCTGGTACCCTATGTATTGAATTTTTAAAGTAACAGTAATTGGTTTCAGAGAGTCAGGATAGGAGGATCGGCTCCCCATATTTGTGGTATAGTGTGATTCATGTGGACTGATTCACATCCTTGTATGAGATTATATGATTATTTGCATATGTGGCACGTTACATGAGCATAAATGCTATATTGATATTAGAGCACCAGGTTTATATATTGGTTGGTATCACTCACTGAGTTGAGGCGTTCACTCCTGTCTCACTACTTTTTTTTCAGGTTGTAGGATGAGCCTAGTTATTTTTGTTACTGTAGAGTTTTCCTGCTATTTCCTCCAGCAATGGATTTTATATTAATTTGTATCTGTATTATATTAAAATTATAGAAATCCACAATTACAGTAGACTGAGTTTATATTTGTAATATTGTTGATGATTGGTATCTGTTGACTGTAATATGTCATGATGAGATATTCTGCCAGACAGAAACCTGATGGTATTTTGAGATGTGATCAGATGGACACATCATGATATTGATATAGGTTCTGTTGGCATGTGAGCCTTTTGCCCTTGATTGATGATTTATTTGTATATTTTCAGTTGATTAGTCATGTCAAACTGACTACAGGTTCTGGAAGCCTTAAGCTTTTTCGTACCCTAGTACCGGTCACGTGCTTCTAGAGTCGAGTCGTGACAAAAATATTTCCCAATAAGTTAGCAGGGATCAAAATAACAATATAAAAATCTTATAAAATATAGAAATTCAGTAAATATCTTTAACTTCTAAAAAATTTAAAAAAAAATTTGCATATTAATAAAGTACATATCTAAAAAATACATAATTTTATTATATTATTGGTTCGCTTCGATTTAACTGGATTTTCATTTTATTAAACCAAAATCAAACCAAAAATTCAATTTATAAAAATTTTAAAACCGGAATAAACAATTTAAATCATGATTTTTAGTTTAAATTGAATTGAATCAATTCGATTTGATCAATTTAATTAATTTTTGTACAGCCCTAACTGCCACCAAAATAAACAATGTGCATTTCAACCAACAACATTTTTGTTTGTGTCATGAATCATGATTATAGATGAGTTAAAACAGTTAATAAAAAAAAAAAATGTTTACCAATAAGTTGTGGTTAATTTAGTAATGCTTCCATTGTTGTAATTATGAATTTAAATCACATTGAAAGTGTAATTAAAATAAAATAAAATATACTAACGGTCTTGAATGATAAGGATTTAAATCTAAGATAAGATTTGAATTTGAGTTATTAATACTGAGTGAATTTGAATTTGATTCAAATACCTAATAAAATCTATCAAGTTCAAAAACTTAATATTTGAATTTATCTTTTTTCCCTAATTATTTCAAATTTATTCTCTCTATCTTTAACTTAAAATCTTTTTTTTTTTAATTTCAAATTTCAAATTTCAAATTTCTTACCCTCACTAAATAAGAGATTTATAAATTTATAAATTTTAAATTATAAATTTAAAATATAATATTTGAACTCTAAATGATACGTGCAAAACGCAACATAAAAGGGTTTTTACAGCCAAATTTAAAAATCAATTGGTCTTTTTGTTCATATTTTTCACAAGTTGTTTCATCTGAAATCTCCAAAAGAAGAAATAGGCCAAACCCAATGCAATCAACACAAACACCCAAATATTCTCCTCTTTACTCTCCCTTTCTGATTTCACTTCCTCTATATCAAACCATTCCCTCCCTCCATTTCCCATTATACCCTCCAACACACTCCCATATAACACATATACCCTATCCTCTCTTCCCACTACTACTGAAGTGGGGAACCTCTCCACATCAAGGTCAATTTTGTCATAAACCACTCCCTCTCCCCAACTATCATCGCTCTTCAAGAACCAGAGTTTGTTTTGGGAAACCACCAAAACGACGCCGTCTCTTCGTATCGCGATCCCGTCCGCCAAAGTCAAATCCTCCGTCAACAACACCGTCCTCGCCGTGCCATCCTCCGCGTCCACCTTGAACATTTTACCGGTGTTGGATTGCACCACCAGTAGATAACCCTTGCTGACGTAAGCAATCCCGTTGAGACCGCTGTAGCTAAACGGTGCTTCGCGGTCTACGGGATAATGCGTGAAAATCGGATATCTCGAGAAAATGGACGCCTCGCCTTGGGCGTTGACTTTCCAAATGAAGTTTCCTTGCGAATTGCCCAAAGAATTGGTGACGTAAGCGTTTCCCTTGAAATCAACCGCCACTCCGTTGGCGACGGAGCGGTTTGTAGTGGTGGCGGAGTCAGCGTCGGGTAGGATGGAGAGAAAGAGGCGTTGGCGGGTGCCGAGGTCGTAAGCGGCGAGGGCGTTGAAGGGAGGGAGAGGAGGCAAGGAGTGGACAGCCGCAAGGAGACGGTTATTGAGTGAATCTACAGCCAGGCCTACAAAGCTGGCGTTCGGAGGGAGGGAAAGGTCGGAGATGAGGGTTTCGACGACGCCTGCATCCGATACGGAGTGAATCGTACGGTCGCGAAAGGAGCCAACGATGAAGTGTTGAGCCGATGGATCATAGGCAAGGCCCTCTGGATAGAGATTTGGGGATCGGAAATTGATGACGTGATGCTTTCCGATTGTCGGAGAGATGATACCCACGTAAAGGAAGAAGATGAAAAAGGATACTGTAGACATGACTTTTTCAATTTTTAGTGTGTCGAGTGTAAAGCCACTAAGCTTCAAATGGGATAAATAGCTTGCATTCTACTTGGCTTTCTTTTCTTGTCGAAGGGGAAACTTTTTATAATGGATTGAATTTTTTTAGGCTGAATTTTTTTTTATATTTGTGTACATATGTCGTGCGCTCACGGGTTTAATTTAAGCCTAATACCATGAATTTGCACTCTTTTTTCGTGTTCACGAAAGAGAGACTATTTTCTTAATTTAAATTTTACATTTTTCCAATGTGAGATAACTCACTTTCCCCTTACTTTTTTTAATATAGAGTTTACTTTGATATTCAAATTATCATTCACATTTTCACCATTTTGAGCACATAAATATTCAAATTCATATTTTTTTTTATGTAAGAGAACACAAATTTAAGTAGACCTCCCACTAACGAACAGTGAAATTCGCCGAATTTGAGTCTCAAAATGTCCACTTAATAAATTAATTTACTATAATTTATTCTAAATAATAGTTTCAAATTCATATTTCTTTTAAATAATGTTCATTAATTGCTTTAGTAACGTTTATTAATTTTAATTATATGTATATTATATTTTTTTAACATATAAATTGTAACACTCTGAATTTTAATTAAATTAAAGTTGGATATTATAAAAATTCATATTTGGTAAAATTATATATGAAAGTAATAAATTTTATATTTTGGTAATTAAAATATAATTTTTAAGAATTTTTTGAAATTAAATTTATAATAAAATAATTTTTAATAAATTGAAAAGAAATTATTTTTTAAGTTTTAATATGTCAAAATGAAGTACATTTTATAAGAATTTTATTGACTATTTATTTATAATTTTTGGACTTAAAATGAATTTTCTACAAATTTTTAAGGAATTTTAAAAAAAAAAAAAAGAGAGAGGAGACCAACCCAAGTCTGACACGTGGCAGCCTTGAGATGGTTGCATAACCAGCTAGCAGATTTTAAATTTGCTGGTTGCGTTAGAAGAAGATGAAGCAGAAGAAGGGGAAGGAGGAGCAGGAGTGAGGCAGTAACTTTGGCCACTGTTTCCTGCCAAATCAGAGGGAGGTGATCAATATCTTCCATACCTTCGTGTAGCCTGCTGTGTGGTGAGTTCATAGACACTATCCTTGCTCTTTTCCGGTCACCGGTTAAGGAGATATTGCCGTCCAAAATAGCTCCGGTGATCATCTTGGTTTAAAAATTTCAATTAGCCATAACTCTCTCAATTGAACTCCAAATTTGATGATTTCAGTTCCTATGGCTTCCTCTTGGTTCCAGCTTTCATTTGATACCTTACTTGCCACCTGAAGTTCGCCGGAGAGGGAGATCGGAGATCGAGAAACTCGCAACTTTTCGACGAGATTCCAGCCAATTTCAGGCGAGTGAGCAAGCACGACTAGTACCATTGTGCTCCTGGAGTAAAGAGCTTTCCAACGCCACCAATCTTGCCTGATTTGGTGATCGGCGGCAGCGCATGGGTGGCGGTGTCGACTGACGGCGACTTCGGCGACTGTGTCTCAGAAATTAGTTTTCGACTTCCGGAGTAGTTTTTCAAAATTAGTTTCACCAAATTTCACTCTGGTAATTCAGAAACGAATTATTCTCAGTTAAATATAAATTTTTCAGTGACTGTTAATTTATGTAAATTGTTTGTAAAATCATGAAATTTAAGTTATAAGTTTATGAATGAATTTAGATAATTATAATTATAATTATAGTAAATTATAAGCAAATGAAAATAATGTTGTATGAGTTTTATATTGTTTTAATCGAATATTGAATTGAGTCTGATTTTAATTGAGAAATTAAAATTATTTTAATGATTGTTGAATTAGAGACCCAGAAAGAGTCGTCGAGCTGTGATTGATTATTGTGAGCCTTGATGGCAAATTTAGAAGTGTTTAATTCTTTTGTTTTTATGGGGTTAAGTTCTAATTATAAGGAAAACTCTGCCGAAATCTCAGCAGAATCTTTAAAGTTGTTTGCGTATATCGTAGTCGAATGGTCAGTATTCTGATAGTCTTCCTGTTATACAGTATTGACGTTTCAGGCATATTTCAATTGCGAGATGTCGTATTTCGAGGAGAGCTAGTTGGATTTCGTCAAGTTTGTGAGTTATATAGCTTAATATAACACTCCATTCCTTTTATTTAATTAATATTTCACTTGCATACGTGCATTAATTGTTTGTATAATATATATATATATATATATAATTATGCATTATGAATATAATAAGTATTCTGGCATGTGTATGTAATTGTTCTGTTATATTGGTGCTACATATTACTTGTGTTTGTTTGGATAGAATTAGGAGGACATAGGACAACACATGAGATTATGATTATGATTCAGATTATGGTTATGATTGTGATTGTAATATGATGATTGTGATTTGATGAGCTATGATTGGTGTATGACGGCTTGGAGCTTGCTCATCGCTCGTTGCTGTCAGTCGGGTCGGCGCTGCTTGGCTTAGGTCACGGACGACTGGGACTCTATGTGTTGGAATTTAAGAGACAGTACTTGGATTCAGATAGCTAGGATAGGGGGTTCGGCTTCTCATATTAAGGTTTAGTGTGGTTCCTATCGACTAATTCTTATCATTGGTTGATTATGTAATTGGTTGTTTGGATGACATTATGCATTAGCATTTCCGGCATTCGAATGACATGTTATATTTATAACTATATAATTCATTGAGTCGAACGCTCATTCCTGTTCAACATTTTTTCCAGGTTGCAGGTTGAACTTGAGAAGTAAATTTTATTTGAATATTCCTACCATCATTTTTCGGCAGTGGAATGTATTTTATTACTCAGTTATATTATTAATTTCTTATTGTTTTGTATCATAAATTTTAGAACTCCGCATTGTTATTTTCATTTTTTGGAATTCTGTATCATTGGTTCAGTTAGTTAAATTGCTAAGTTTTGGGAGGATAGCTAAGTTTTTTCATTATGAATGTTGTGATGATTTGTTGAGCAGGAACCTGATGATAAAATTGTTGTTAATGATATTATTGAGATAATTGTCCTGAGTGGCATTGATATAGTGTTTTGCACAGGTTCTGCTTAACAGGTGAGCCCTTAGCCTTGATTTTGTGACAGTTACATCTGTCACATTGATTGTTTTGTTGTTTAGTGAGTAGTCAGGCTTACTACGAGTTCTGCAAGTCTTATGCTTTCCTGTTCCCTAGTGCCTTTGAGTTCGGGGGCGTGACATAAATAATAAATATATGATATTATTTAAAATTTCGATTTGACTCCGATTGAACCTCTGATCCGTAACTCTTTGCTTTCACCGGTTCTAAAATCGGACCGAATTTGAAAATATTGCTAATTACCAAGATTTGTCAAGGACTCACTGAGTCCCTCCAACATGTGCAACAAGGCACATGTTGCACACGTTGGAGGTAATTTAATTTATATATATATAAATTATATTGAATCCGAATTTTAGTTTGATAATATTTTTTTTTTATAGTTAGTTGAATATTTGAAAAGGGCTTGGATTATTATTATTATTATTATTATTACAATCTTGTATAAAACTTCAAAACTATTTACTAGAATTGTGAATATTGTAACAATAATTTAATTTTTTAGGTAAGGGATATTAAAATCGTCTCTACGATTATGAGGTCACAAATTCAAGTGTCAGTCCGAAAATCTCAAGTTTAAATATTAGTCAGAGTCAAATTTACTGGAAAGGAAACAAAATCTTGTATAAGACCTTCAAACCATGATAAGTTTACGTGATGGTTACATTGGTTAACGTTTTCATGGTTGGAAACTTGCATCTTATCCCAACTAAAAATGAGATAAGAAAAATGCATTCGAGTTGATTTTTGAATTTTGATACAATTAAACAAATATGTTTTGATGCTTGGAATATTACATCTATCTCACAAATAATCTCAAGAAAAAAATTGTTCATATTTCATGTTTCATTTCAACTTTCATGTTACTGGTCAAATTACTAGGATGATACACTAGTATAAATTGTATCTTCTACCAAATCCAACAAAAACACAGCAAATGACAAAAAAAAAAACTCTGATGAGAACTTTTCCCAAAGAAGAACTAATCTTCATAGGCACATAACAAAATCTAGAGTCTTCTATACAACAACCAACCGCAACTCCACTTGCACTATACTCTATTATCCACTCTGTTAGACCATTACCCTGCCTCAGGCAGTTGATGCAAGTATGTTCCATGTGGAAGTATGAAAAGTTGAAGGAGATGAAAATGGCATTACTTGTCTCAGAAATTTTCATACAGCTTTAGGTTGTATTTGCTCAAAATCAAAAACCTCAAACATGATGCGTCTCACATCTGGTTTCCCATACACAGTGTATGAAAGCCCATGAATGGCTTGTTGAACAGCAGTTGTGGAAGGGTTTCTGAGCCTTCGATTGTGCTCATACGCGTCTTGAACCTGTTCAGAGTAGATGATACAGTGATGCAGATGTTTATCTCTCAGGTACCTCCCACAGAATTTGTTCATTAGAACACGGCGATGCCTCTCCTGTAGCCACTTCCCCGGAGCATCTAAATGCTTCATCAGCAACCTCTCAGCCATTACAAGATCCTAAAGTAAAAGAACACAAGCATTTTTTTTTTAAATAGATTTCACCAAAATAGATTTCATTTTAATCTCCTATTACAAATCTTGGTTTTGGAAAGGGAATAAAAAGTTGTATGCTTCGAAGTTGAGAACTATAGTCAGATTTTACAGACATGGGCAAAAGTATAGTGCAACAATGTGGAAAGCCATAAAAAAATAATACCTGGATCTTTTGGCCAACATATTCTAATCGCTCATAGCTAAACCGAGGATGCTCAAATTTGTATTTTGAAGGATGCAAGAAACAAAGCTGTAACAAAGTAACAAATGGAACCACGTCAGAAACAAGTGGGCAGTTGAATTACCAACAAACTAGAACTTGCACAGAACATTTATTCTAAAAATGGAACATTTAACAATTAGATGTAATTTTCAGCACTCCTGTATAATGAATCAATGATGCCAAAGGAATCTGACCAAAGAGTTGCCTTTGGATAGAACAATTGTTTGTGAATAGTTGGTTAAAAACACCATATTTTAGGACACTCATGAATACATAAATGCATCAAAAGAGAGTGTCAGCCTCACACAACTTATAATATAGGTGATTGAAACCAATTATGGTACCGTGATCATTATAGTAGAAAAGTATGCAGAATTGTTTCACAATCATTTCTCTCGACCATTCCTCTCTATCTGTAGCACAATAGAATCTATTTTACAGAGATGACCCCCTACACTGGATTTTCATTACATTAAGCTAAAACATAAAGCTTTGATACATAAACATGAAAATCTATACATAACAACACAATACATTTCTACGTAAATATATACTATATTGCAAGTATGGAAAAAAAGAAGCACCTGTAACCCAAGTCCAAGTTCAATATTCCTGGCTTCAGTAATGTCTGGAATTCTGTCTGACATTGCTAGTGGATATCCTAGCGTTCGCATGACTAGAGGTTTGCTGTCATAATCCCATATATTTCCTCGGAACCGATGCATCCCTGGTGGAACACATGCCCTGAAAAGCCTTGGGTGTGCAAAGAGAGCATCTTCAGGAGGCTGCAAAGAATTTAACATCAGATGAAGGATTCCCCACATTAATATTAATAAGAATGAAATTAGCTATCTCTGAGTCCAGGGGAAAAAAAATCTCTTTTTTCTGTGAAATTGCATTTTATAGCAAGCATGCACTATTTACACAGTAGATAAAGTCACATAAGATGTCCCATTAACTGAATAAATATATTTCCTCTTTCTGATTCTAAAACTAATTGTATCTAAATTTTGAATGTCTTCCAACATAAATCTTAGTCTCAACATTCAATTTGGTATGAAAGCACGAGCAGAAAGGCTGCATTGTTCTTATGATTATAACAACCATAATAATGACAACAGTATTAAAGTAGCAGCAGTAATGGTAATGTAAGTTCAGTTTTCAATCCGGATTCTGGGGTTTAAATTCATATTTTCTATGTTTCTCATTTCTAATAAAGAAACAATAATAATAGCATTGAAATAAGCATAAATAAAATAGAGCTTGCCTTGTAAGCAGCAATATCCTGCCAACTTAGCTTTTTCCCCTCAAATTCAACAGAAACATAATCTACATCTTCAAGCTGTCTCCTTAATTTTGGCTGGCAATCCTCAGCTTCTGGGTCCATCCCAAATACTTCAAAGAGAACTCGATATACTTCTGGCATGCCAAAACACAAATATATTGCACCGAACAAAGCCCAGAAAACAGACCTGCCAATAAAAAACCAAAAAGTTAGTAATCAATATTTTTTCTCAACAAATACAAAAATTCACATGCCATGTTAACCATTAACTGTAAAATAATGTTATTCCTTTGCAATTTAGTACACGAAGGTCAGGTCTATCAACAAATCAAACACAGGAATACTGCAAAAGAGTCATCGAATCCAAGTCAACATGAGAGATTTAAGATAATGCTGTTAATAGTCAAGTCAACACAACTAAGCCTCAGTCCCAAAGCAGTTGGTTGCAAGTGTTTTCACATGAACAATTTTTGCAAGTGTTTTCACATGAACAATTTTCATTCTGACATGAAATCTACATTTTCGTGCATGTATGTTTTGATAAAAGAACTTGGTTAGAGTGGAACTTGCAAGTTGCACCAAGGAGCAAGGTGTCCTCCTGATATTTCAAGGCTCTTCATCAACACATTTTCATAATATCAATGTAGATTTTGTGTTGCTCTGGGCTCTGGCAGTTCCTTTTCCAAATATCCATCCAACTCTGATCTCAACACCAATCTTGTCAAAACTTTGCTGCATTATGGTCTTTCTACCTGAACATTCTTCCAACAACCCTGCTTTTTGTATGTGAATGAGAAAGGTAAATGCTAAACCAATGACTCCAACTTTCACAAACCAATTCTCATATCAAGTCTAGAGGCATTGGAGTGAGAATCTTTCGTAAAGCATCCAACCAAAACAACTAACAAAAGCTTCATCCAGAGCCTTCAGCACTAGCAAAGAAAATGGGAAGGACTTACATACTCAAATCTCAATTGCCATTTCACTCCAACTTCACTTGCCTCTCTATGTTTCTATCTCCTCAAACAAAGTTGGAATAAACGCATCCTACTATAATGAAATTCAAGTAGCATGATTGAGCAATAATGCACTCTAGCAATCAGGCAAAAGGAAAAATGAATCATGTAGCATTTCAATCGTCCAACAACTGCATGTGCCTGTCAAATGTGATACCGCTACTCTGCTTTGCACCAGCAAAAGGAGTTATGGAGCAGCATTTGCCACACTGATTTCAATTTGGCAAGCGGCGTTTGCCACTTCAATTTCAATTTGGCATCTAATCAGGTCACCTACTCGTTAAATTCATTATCTGGTCTCTGCCACCCTTTGGAAGGATTGGTATCTTTGTATCAGGTTTCCCAAGAAGTAAGTTGGGAATGGTTTTTCACTAATGGTTCGAAGGTGGTTGCTGGATAAACCTCACTGGGTTCTTCGTATGAACCAATTCCTCTACCTTCTCACAAATAACTCTCTCAAAACAGAATCCTTCTGTACATCAAGCAGGTGCAAAAAATCTAATCGTTCTCTTATTCTCTAAAGCCAAAAGAGCTAATGAAGGTCTTTCTTGTAAAATAAGGAAAACAAAATGTTATGCATATTGTCAATGATCCATATCTCAGAGGCTGTTGAACTTGAGAAACAACATTTTTCAAGTATGTGTCTAAAATAATGAAGCAGGCACAACAAAACTCAAGCATATTAGTCTAATACAGTATATCATTTCTAATCAACTAAATCAAAAGGCTTCAACATAAGCTAAACTAAGCACATTGAACAATTATATGGGAAGCAAGAAGCTTAACAGAACCTTTCTACAAACCAGAAAATCTAATTCCTATACCAATTCCAATCAAAATGATAAAGGTCCAAACTAAACTTTGACATTCCATCAAAAGAAATAGTGAAATCAAAATGAGAAACAGAAGGAACTCACTTCACTGGCGGTTCTCGATCTTTTCTAATCAATTTATCCATATCATCAAAAGGGAAAACCAAATTCTGCAAACTCGCCGCTTTAATCCACTTAGGCAAATTTCTCTTTCCAATCAACCCAAAAACCCTCTCTCTCATTGGCGCCGGAGACTCCCTTGGATACCTCTGCAAAAAATACTCACAGAAAGCCAATTCCAACACAAATTGCCCTAAGAACCAGAGCCTTGAGTGCCCAGACCTCACATGCCTAGCGTTAGTCCTCTCGCAGCTGGGATGCTGAAACGCCAAATACAACAAAGTATCAAATTGCTTCGCAGGATTATCATCTCCAAAACTATCTGATGGCTCCAAAGGATACCCCAAAGCTTGCTTGGCCTCAAGCAAGTACTCATCAATCCAAGTTTTATCGGCATTGTTCAGGCGCGAAGAGGGTAAGCAAGAACTCAATAAAGGGAATTGCTTGAGGGATAATTGAGGGCTATTTAAGAATCTCTGGGCGAGTTTCTTGTCATCGAGTGGAGGTCTAAGTATAAATCTTTTTGGGGGAACTTTCTTCTTTGGAGAAGTGAATTTCTTGCGCTCTGCAAGCTCTTTGAGGAGTCTTTGAGGACTGTTCTGGGGAAGTTCTTGGGGGTCTACAGCTACAGCAAAAACACGGAGATTATGAGAAAATTTGGGGGTTTTGAGATGTAATTGGAAAGGAATTGGAGAGAAGGAAGAAAAAAAGGAGATGTCAGATACTTTTGGGAGGTGAATGAAAGAAGAGGAGAGTTCCATGAGTGGAACAGGAAGTGTAAAGATTTTGTAAGTAATAGCTTAGCTTAGCTTCTTTTTACATTTATAAGAAGTCTAATTAAGAGAAATGGGTTCTGGGTTTTGGTGTTCTGTGTTTAAAAGTGAGATTGGTGAGCATTCGAGAAGGGTTTTGGGTATTGTGTTGCAGGGGTTTTGGTAAAGTGGATGGATAAGGTGAAATATCAAGAAGAAGCGTGGCAAATTGGCAATAATCCAATCTTTTGTTCAGATATTTAGAGAGAGAGAGAGAGAGGGGGGGCTTCATGAATCCATGAGATACCAAAACGAGTTGTCGTTTTTTTAAAATAGTTAATTGACTATTTAACTAAATTTCTTTTAATTTGGAGTAATTATGCTTGGAAAATTAACTTCTGTTTACAGGTGATGGGGGATAAGTATCTGTCTCCTACAATGGAGCTATCTTCAATTCTTCATTATTCATAATTGATCATTATTGTTAGAACCGAATCGAATTGGTCAGTTGAATCAATTTAATAAGAAATTGGTCTTATTTTCGGTTCGATCCAGTTAAATTATACGCTTATAATAAAATTATATGAAATTCGTATGAACCGGTTGGTTAATCGGTTGACCCAAATCCGATTCAACAGGTAAGTCATCCTCAATTAAAAAAAAAAAATTACTGGCAATTGGCAAAGCACGAGAATTGAGGGTTTTGATCCAAAGATCGAGGCTCAATAGTGAGTTTGCAAGGAACGACGATGAGCTTGGTTTCATGGTTGAGGCGACACTATGGACCATGATGGCCATTGATCGGCCTTGATAGTAGCTCATAAAGATTGATTTTTGGCTTGAATACTTGTTTAATTTCAATTGAACTTTTGATTCGTAATTTTTTATCTTTACCGATTTTAAGATCGGACCGGATCTGAAAACCTGGTAATTAATTTTTATTTTAAGAAGCTGAAAAAAGACAATATGTAAAAGAAAACTTTTATTTATTAACTAATAATTAGGTACTAATAGTGTGATTGTAAATTTATATCATATATCGTTACTAATATGTGTTTATTTTTTAACTTCATCTTTCATCTTTTAATTTTAATTAATATATAATGAGTGGCAAAAATGGCCAATAATATAGTGGATCTAAATTAATTATAAGGCCCATTATGATACAGTACTACTGTAGAATATGGGAAGATGAAAACTGAAGGAAATGCCCATTAGGGAAAAGTCCAAAAGGTCACTTCCTACTATACTAAAGCGAAGATACCACTTCGCCCTTCACCCAAGCTCTTTGTCTTCCTGGCAATAAATGCAGTTTGTTCAGTAAGTTTTCTAAAGAAAGCTGAGGTCACAAATCATCTACGTCACATTGTTTTTGTCATAAGAAAGTCATATTTATGCGGTGTATCCACGCCTACTCTTGCACCGACTATCTGTCATCTGACAAGGATAAGGATAAGTGCAGACCTTATCTTTCAGAACCCAAACACCGACTCCATCAATTAAAAGGTATCTTACTTCTCCCCCATTTACCTTTTAACCTAAAGAGCTTGGAGCTTATAAAAAGAAAGAAGGAAATTATAAATGAGATCAGATTGAACTCTACACCTTTCTTATCTCCTTTCTTCTCATAAAACATAAAACTTGCACTAACTTGAACGTTGGAGACTTTTCGCCAGGCAACCAACTTGGTACTCTTGACCTTATCTATTTTGTGCAGGACAATTCAATTAAGGCCCAACAACTGAGATCCAGTCCAAAACAATACTTGTTGATTTAATACTCATCAATATATATTGATCAAGGCATTTTATCTATCAAAATATATTATTTATCTCGTAACATAATCGAGTTTTTATTACTCTTGAAACTCCCAATGGAAAAAAAGAAAAGGAAAAAAGGGTATTTGAAATTCTTGAATGATTTGATTTGTTTTTATCTTGTATTGTATATAAATATAATATAGAAAGTATGTACTTTATTTAATTTGTTTTTGTAATTTTATATGATAAAAATATAAATTTTAAAAAATAGTATATTATTAAAGGTAAAAAAAATCATATTTATAAAATTAAAAATTATAATATAAAATAATATATTCTTAAAGTCGAAACAAAATTATGACCCAATTGAATTCAGAATGTAACATTGGTTTCCAAAGGGAGGGTGAAAAATTCACCCTGCAGTCAATGTTACAAGATTACATAATAATGCACATGAAAATAATAGTAGATTTGTGGTCACTAAAACTCCATTTATTTTGCAAAAAATAATTTATTTTTGAAAAATATTTTTCTAAAAAAATATTTTTTGAAAAAATATTTTCTCAAAAACTAATTTTCTATTGTTTGGTTACAATATTAAAATTTTCAATTTATAAGACTATAAATATATTTAAATTTATAATAATTTCGTAATTTTAAAATTTTATTGTTAAGTATGAGAAAAAATATATAAAAATGATAAATTTGATGGTCGCCGGACCAACGATAGTTGACTGTGGCTAACGGTGATTAGTGGCGACCGACATTGGTCATCAATAGTTACCGATAATGAATATTGGTGATTGGCGAATTAATAAATTTATATTTACATATTTTTCTTTCATTATAATGAATTTGTCAAAATTTATTCCTTAAAAAAAAAATTAGTTTTCTATTGATCAGAAAAATATTTTTCATTAACTAATTTTTCAAAACGTTTCAAAAATTAAAAAATATGAAAAACATTTTTTAGAAAAATATTTTCCGCGAAACAAACATGGCCTAGATTTTTACCAAAATAATAGTTAGTATCACAAGTTAATTTTTATTTACTGTATTAAGTTAATCTTCTTAATATGATTAAAGGTAAATTATTTACATTAAAATTAAAAAAACTTATTAATGAGAAAAAATTTTAATTTATGATACGACTTTAAAAATTAAATTCTAATAAATAAGAAGAAAAGTAAAGTTTTTTTTTTATCAATAAAGTTAACTTTTGAATTTTTTTTAACAGTATATTTTAAGCAATTTCATTGCCATAACCTTTGGAGTTAAAGAACTAAATTTTCAGACTTTGAACTATGTAAAATATTTTTCAAAAAAAAAAAAAAAAAAACATGTAACATAACAACATTTGTTAATTTCATTTATAATATTCAACCCATAAAGAACCTGTTGGCAATTAGAAGTCACACACTCACACTAGAAGAAGGGAAAGTTGGGCTTGAAATTGGAAAAGGCCTAGCAACAAAAATTGTACACTCAATCTCGTAGCCAAACTTATACAGATTTGCGGTCCATAATGAGATGGATTTGATTACATGGGTAAAAGTATAACCATGTCCATGTGATTTGTACTTTTCCTTTCAAGTACAATAATAGAGAGAGACCTTTTTCCAATAGGTTTTTTTTTTTGGTTTTGAATTATTGATATAGATTGAATACTTATCTTGTAATGTAGGAGATTATAAATGGAAATTTTGACATCCTCTTCCAATAGATATTTCGTTTAGGGTTAATTTGGATAAGAAAATTATAATTAAAATTGAAAATTGGAATTCAATTCAAAATTTGATGGAATTAGAATTCAATTCAAACTCTGATGAAACTAGAAATGAATTGGAATTATAATTTTGATATTTGGTTGATATTTCAGAATTGAGATTCTGAATTCAAATTATTATATATTTTCAATTTTAATGTTTTAAAATAAATTATGTACGTTTTTTACTTACATAAGTAAATGGATAAATAAAACATAATTTTGTAGAAAAATATATATATAATTAAGAATTTTAATAAATATTTAATATTATAATATTGTAATTTTTCAATTTTTAATATATATATATATATATATATATAAATAAATAATTAAGAATTTTAATAAATATTTAATATTATAATATTATAATTTTTCAATTTTTAATATATATATATACATGCCCAACACAATCCAATTTCATGAAACTAGTATTTTGAATTTCATGGAATTGGATTGTGTTGGGCATGTATATATATATATATATATATATATATATATATATATATATATATATATATATATATATATATATAT
>CATKHJ010064652.1:0-14826 GCA_949750685.1 Vernicia montana
GAAACTCTAGATGCTTAAATTACAGTTTTAAGTTTTCACATTGATGGATAATATTAATTAACCAAACAAGTCCAGTTGTTAATTGGAACACACAAATCTTTATAGCTCTTACTAGTCTTAACTATTATTATGTGTCTTTCCAACATGATACTTTGCACTCCAATCTTATGTGTGTATTACTTACAAAATTTCTAACTTAAAATCTCAAATTCAAGTTTGGTTGAAGATGAGACAAAAGAGGATGAAAAAAAAAAGTAAGGAAAAAACTTATATATATGTATGTAATACTTATGTATAAATTAAGAGTTAGTATAATTGGTGATGCATAACAATCTGAACGAGCCTCTCCAAGCGAGCTATGAGCTCGTCCAATATCAGAACGACCTAGTACACATCGTCAACCCAAGATCGCTCAGACATAGGCCAAGATCGCCCAGACATGTTCTGCTTGAACTACCGAACATCCTTGTAGATTGCCAGATCTACATAGGGATAATCCTTGAAATCAATTATGGCTTTCCACCCTGTTCTCCACTTCCTAAATAATAGGAAGTCGTTATCCCACTACTTAGACACTTAGTGGTCATACATTTCAGGGACTTGCTCCCCAAGGTAGTCTCCTATAGAGGCTTTCAGAGGCTTCATATTTCAGGTTACGCATTCTAAACACTAAAAAATTCTTCTATTTTCTTTAAGAAGAATCACTCACTGACTGAAGCTTCGGAGTATTCGTCTGACCTCTCTAACCTTATTTTGCAGGTTCAACCAGTTCAAAATATACATAGTGTGGGTTCGGAATCACCTTAACTCACATCATTTGGTGCGGTAAGCATGGAACACACCTTTAAGTTCTTAATTTTACTCATTCATTCAATCTCCATAGATCCCAGTTCTAGTAATGGTGGATTGGGTCTTAACCTTTTCCCTTTGCATTCTGAGAATGAGGACACCCAACATGATAATTGTTAAATTCCCTTAACAATACTCAACTTAAATAACCCTCCCCCAGACTTGAACAGTCCAGCAACTGTACAATTGCTCTTTACTGCCTTCACTGAATTCACTAACCAGATTAAAGAACTAAAACAGGCCATAATCCAACAACCTCAAGCAACCACCCAACCAACTCCATAATTTGCTTTCGGAATCAGAGAAAAGGGAAGGCAAGTTGTTGTAGCAAATCACTCCAAGGATACTTCTCAGGCAATCCCTTTTGAGGGTCTGGATAAAGTTGTTTATGTTGATCAGGATGAACCTTGGTCTGATGGTGAACCTGAGGAGAAAGATAGCCCTGCATGGCTAGAGAAAAAGATTCGTGAGATTGTCGGAAAAATTGGCATTAGGGTGAATGAAATTGACTTTGCCCTACAAATAGATTCCCCTCTCTGTGATAACATTATTACAGTGAGTTATCCCCCGAAGTTCAAAATCCCCACACACATGGAATCTTATGATGGGACCACTTGCCCCAAAAGCCATGTGCACAAATACCGAACCATAATTAACGCCCAAACACATTTAGACCACATCCTGTGCAAGCTCTTCCAACAGCACTAAAAAGACTCACCCAAGATTGGTACCAGACCTTACCCCCAAAATCAGTTACATCATTTCCACAACTCTCTAACTTTTTCCAAGCCAGATTTATAGCCTTCATCACACCTAAAAAGATCTCTACTGGCCTGCTCGCTGTAGTCCAAAGGGAAGGGGAGAATCTTCGAAAGTATGTAGAGCACTTCAACAGAGAAGCGATCCAGATTGAAGATCTGAACAGGGATATCGCCTACATGGCGATGTTGAATGGAACCTCTAATCATGATTTGAGGAAGGAGCTACTATCCAATCCCCCATAATCTATATCAGCTTTTATGGCAGTAGCACAGATGCATATTTGAATTGATGAGGGAATGAGAGATTTTGACTAGAGACAAAAAAAGAAAGAATGAGGGTCATCTAGAGGGCAAGGAGATCGCCAGGGCGATTGCCCATATCAATCCAGGGGGTATAATGAAGCGGGAAGCAAAAGAAATTATGGGCCAGATAGGAGGGATAAGCAGTTTACCCCCTATCCACAACTAGAACGCATGTCCTGATGTGGATTAAGGACACCGGTGAAAGGGTTCAATGGCCTAGGAAGATGAGCAACTCCTCAGCAGGTAGAAGAGATAATAACAAATATTGACAATTCCACAGAGATAAGGGACATGACACTGAAGACTGTTGGCACTTGAAAGAAAAAATTGAAAAATTGATACAAAAAGGTGTCTCAGGGGTTAGGTGATTCGTTCGCCAAGATAGAGACAGGGAACCAAGAGGTAGATCTCATGATAGGGCCGAACTCAAGAACCCGAGCAAAAAAGGCAAAGAAAAGAAATATCAGGTGAAATACACATCATAGTTAGGGGAAGTTCAGGAGGAGACAGTTCAACTAAGAGGAAACTAGCGGTGAGAGATGTGTATTCGATCAGCTCATCCAGAGCTGTTGAAAAATCATTCGGTCCTGTAATTTTCTTAGAGGAAGATAAAGGCAAAGTGATTGCTCCTCATAATGATGCCATGGTCATTTCGGGATATCTAAACAATTTTCTCATTAGGAGGATGTTGGTAGATGATGGAAGTTCGGTTAATATAATCACTTTGGTCGTTTTTAAAATGATGGGGCTCTCAAAGAAGAGTATGAAACTTGTAGCGACCCCTCTGGTGAGATTAGGAGGCAAGGTTGTGCCAGTGGAGGGGTCAGTAATGTTGGATGTAGAGCTCGGAGATGGTGATGTCACAAAGGAAATCAAGGCAGAGTTCATGGTAGCTGATATTCCTTTTGCTTACAATGCCATTATTGGGCGACTGATTCTTTACCACACTTGTGCAGTAACCTACATAAGATACTTGACAATGAAGATCCCTACATCTGGGGGAGTGGCAATAATAAAGAGTTGTCAAGAAACCGCAAGGAAGACCTACTTTAATACTCTAAAAGGGGTCTTCCCAACTTTACAGATCGAGCAGCCGTAGGGTTCGAGTAAGAAAGATAAGGCCGAACCGGGAGGAGAAATAGTGAAGATGGATATAAAAGATGGGAAGGAGGTTCAAATTGGGGCCTTCTTGATTGAAGAGGTTAAAACAGAGATTTCCCAAGTCTTAAGAGAGAATCCTAACTCTTTTGCGTGGGACACTCGGGACCTGGCAGGTGTGAGTAGGGAAGTTATCACCCATAAGCTTAGCATTGATCCAGCAATCAGACCAGTAGTTTAGAAAAAAAGGAAACATTCTACAAAAAAACAGATCGCGATTGCAGAGGAGGTTCAGAAATTGTTGGAAGCTAGGGTGATTCAGGAGGTATACTATCCGGAATGGTTGACCAATGTTGTTCTGGTCAAGAAACCTAACGGCACCTTTAAGATGTGTGTCGACTTCACGAATTTGAATAAGGCTTGTCCTAAAGACAACTATCTTTTACCTAGTATTGACCAGTTGGTAGATTCCACTGCAGGGCATGAACTGTACTCCTTCTTAACACAAAGGCAGGTTACCATCAGATTTAGATGTATAGATCTGATGAGGAGAAGACCTCCTTTGTAACTGATCAAGGCACCTATTGCTACAGGATGATGCCCTTTGGGTTGAAAAATGCTAGGGCGACGTATCAACTGTTGGTAAATCATATGTTCAAACAACAAATCGGCAAAGACATAGAAGTCTACATCGATGATATGATCATAAAGAGCAGGCGGAGTGTAGATATCCCAAAGACATCGAAATGATATTGAAAATTATGAACTCTTATAAACTAAAGTTGAACCTAGAGAAATGTGTTTTTGGAGTTCTAGCTAGGAAGTTCTTGGGATAAATGGTCTCGCAAAGGGGAATTGAGGCAAATCCGAACAAGATAAAAGCAATATTGAAGATGAACCTGCCCACTAATATTTGAGAGGTCCAAAGGCTGAATGGGCGAATTACAGCACTGGGAAGGTTCATCTCATGTTCAACTAAGAAATGTCAACCTTTCTTCAAAACCCTCAAGAATTTGAAGAAGTTTGAATGGACGGAAGAATGCCAGAGATCTTTTGAGGAGTTGAAGAAATTCCTAACGACCCCCCCTCTACTTAGCCGCCTAATCCTAAAGGAGAATTTATATTTGTATTTATCCACAACCGCTAAAACCATTGCAGTAGTATTGGTCAAGGAAGAGTCTGGTGAACAACGGCCTATCTACTATCTCAGTAGAGTCTTGCAGGATGCCGAGCTTCGGTATCTAACCCTTGAAAAGCATGCCCTAGCCCTCTTTATGGCTTCACAAAACTAAGGCATTATTGTGAGGCACATCAGGTTATCGTTCGAACGGATTTACCACTCAGGAAAATCCTTCAGAAACCAGAGACCTCAGGTAGAATAGCTGAATGGGTAGTTCGGATTGGTCGTTTGGGTATCTCGTATGAGCCAAGAAGAGCTATGAAAGGTCAGATTTTGGCAGACTTTGTAGCCGAACTCACGCAACTTGAGGGCGAATCTTTGTCAGAGAAAAGAGAAGTATGGAAGATGTATGTAGATGGAGCCGTGAGCTAAGAAGGATCGGGCATCGAAATAGTATTGAAAGGGCCCCATAAGGTAATTATTGAATACACTGTAAAGTTGGATTTCCCAATCTCTAATAATGCATCGGAATATGAGGCACTATTAACTGGTTTTTCACTAGCTCAGGAGATAAAGATGGAACATATGATAATTTACAGCCATTCTCAGCTAGTTGTAATCAAACTGAAGGCAATTACGCTGTGAAAGAGGCATCTTTAAAGAAATATTCGGAGCTCGCCAAACAGACTCTTCTAGAAGGAAGACAGTTCGGTAGTTGGATAATTAAACAGATCCCGTTGGCAATTCAAAAATCCCCCAAGACAGAGATCATGCCAATGTTGCCTGTAAATTGGGAAGGAAGTTGGATGGATCTTATCATCCAGTACCTCTACAAAGGGATATTGCTAGAGAAAAGAGTAGAAGCACAGCTGGTAATAAAAAGATCAAAGAAATACAACTGGTATAAGGATGATCTCTACCGTCGATCCAAAACCCATCCTTGGTTAAAGTGCATCCGAACCGAAGATGGTGATTATGTTCTAAGAGAAATCCATGAGGGGATTTATGGGGCCCATGAGGCAAACTCTAGCCTTTCTAGGAAAACGCTGCTACAGGGGTACTACTGGTCCACCATAAAAAAAGATGTTGAAGAAATGGTTCGCCGATGTGTTAAATGTCAAGAGCATTCGATAATTCCCCGATAATCTTCTAGAGAGCTCTCCCCAATTGGTTGTGCATGGCCTTTTCAACAATGGGGAATAAACATCCTTGGTCCATTTCCACCTTCTGTTCGACAGACCAAATTCCTTGTCGTAACCATTGACCATTTCACCAAATGGATCGAGGCCGAACCTCTAGCGAGGATCACACAGAAGAATGTAACTAGTTTTTTTTCTTTAAATCTATGATTTGCAGGTTCAAAATTTCAGAGAGCATAATTTTAGACAATGGCAAGCAGTTTGATTCCGCCTAATTTAGGTCCTTTTGTAGGGATCTCCATATTGACCTTCGGTTCACTTCAGTGGCTCATCCCCAAACTAATGGGCAAACCGAAGTGGCGAACCGCATTATCTTGCAGGGATTAAAGAAAAGACTTTATGAAAGGAAGGGACAGTGGGCTGATGAATTATATAATGTTCTTTGGAGTTACCGAACTACTCCAAGAGAACCTATAGGAGAAACACCATTCTCCCTTACCTATGGTTTAGAGGCAGTAGTACCTGTCGAAATCGGTCTGCCAAGTTTCAGAACAGAACAAGCAGGGGAGATTGATCAAGAAATGGAACTGAGAGTCAACATAGACTTGCTAAAAGAGAAAAAGGACTTAACTTATGAAAGAACAACAGCTTATAGGCAAAAAGCAAACAAGTATCATAATTGCCGAGTCAACGAAAGGGTTTTCAAAGAAGGCAATTTGGTCCTTAAAAAAGTGGAAATCATCAGAGGCAGTGCAAAGGTAGGTAAATTACAACCCAACTGAGAAGGCCTCTATAGAATATCAAAGGTCCTTGGACTTGGAGCATACAAAGTGGCAGACCGACACGATAGAATTCTACCCTGAACATGGAACTCGGACAACTTGAGGATCTACTATTAGTGACAGATCAGTCTTATCTACTTTAGTTTTTCCTGTTCTTTTTGTATTTAGTTAATCTTTAATTGTAGAATGTCCATCACCTGAAGACATGTATATATATGATTGATTACTATCATGTCTTACGGGATTTAATTTACCTTTGTATTTCAAAATGTTAATAATAAATCTCTAATATGGACGAGCTTAAGATCCAGAGTTCTCCAATCTTGAATGCTCTGAGTTATTATATGTTTATTTTTTATAAAGAAAAAAGCTACTCCAAGGAATAGGCGAACTTTAAAGTTCGCTTAAGACTTTCTATATATATTATCTCAAAAAATGAAAGGAATAGGCGAACTTCAAAGTTCACCCAAGACTTCCTATATTTTATCTTCGAGGATGAAAGGAATAGGTGAACTTCAAAGTTCATCCAAGACTTCCTATATATATATTATCTCCAAAAATGAAAGGAATAGACGAACTTCAAAGTTCGCCCAAGACTTTCTATATTTTATCTCCAAGGATGAAAGGAATAGACGAACTTCAAAGTTTGCCCAAGACTTCCTATATATACGTATATATTATTTAACTTGATAGAATTGAAGGGATAGATGGGCAACAGATTTGCCCAAGACCCCTTACAAAAGTTCAACACCAAAAGTAAGTAAGCAAATTATGGTTCGCTCGATACTACTAGCAGAAATCAAAATTAAAGATTGTTTTTCATTTAACTGTTTTAATATAATTACAAAGGTGTTTTAAGCCTGATCTATTACATCATTCCTACTATCTATAGGGGGAATGCCATAATCGGCAATAGTAAGAGGGGGTTCTCCAGTAGATGTGGATTGACGACTATCGCCTGTAGGTGGAGGTGGAGGAATGGTAAACTCTTTCGAAGGGAGAAGAGGAATATTTTCAATCCCAGGAGATATAATCATATCCCTGGACCCCTCAGTATCTCTTTTTTCATCGGGGTAGATCTCCTTCATGAAGTCAAAATCGAGCTTGGGATACTTACTTCACACCGAGGCTAAAACCTTATCTTGGTATGAGATAAGCTTGCTAGCCATCAATCCTAAATCTTTCTCCCGAGCCTCTTTCTCCTTCTGAAGCTCCCCTGCCAAGCAATGACTCTCACCTTCAAGGTTCTGCACCTCCCTCTTTTTCTCCTCCAGCTCAAATTGCAAGGCAATCACCCGGCTCAGGAGGTCGAATTCCAAAGCAAGAGACTTCGCCTTTTCCTCCTCTATAGTTTTTCGATGGGACTCCTGAATTTGAGCGAGCTTTGTAGAGAACTTCTTCTCTTGCTCCTCCTTCGCTCGAGCCTATTCACTCTTCATATCTTCTTTTTTAGTCCTTATCCTTTGGCGAAGCTCGAAGAGAATGTGAGAGGTCTACAAAGTAAGAATCAAAGGAAAGAACAAAGAAATTAGTGAAAGATATATTGATGCAAGGAATTATAGTAATTGGTATATACCTCTAGCAGATATCCATAAGCTGATCCGGCAAGTTCTACATTTGTTAGGTCGGCTATGAGCTTGTCATCGGCGGGGAGCTGTACCGATCTCATTATATCAATCGCGACAGAAGGGTCGCAAACAGAAGCTCCCTCGCCATACTTCCTTGTCACCGCCTCAGTGAAATTGGTCAGTTCGCTCAAGGACAGTTCATCCGTAGATGGACGGAGCCTCTTCAGCCACCCACTGGCACTTTTGGGTGCAGATCTCTTTATGTCACCCTCAATAGATTTCGTTTTGGGAGGGGCAGTAGGAGCGACCTCTTGGATAATAAGGAGAGGGATACTGGCAGGCGATGCCTTGGGCCTGGAACTTTCAGTCGCACCCTTAACTTTAAGCTCTTTAGCCTTTTTCTCTTTCTCCCTTTTCTCCTTCATCAGCTGAGCTATAGACTTCATCTCTATAATAACAATGAAAAAAAAGGGTTAGGCGATATAGAAAATGTATGCAATTACAAATTTGATGAACTGAGTAGTACCAGCAGATGAGTCAGCAGCTTTAGGTTTGGATTTTGACTTCTTGGTAAGATCGGCAAAGAAGTATTCTTGAAGTAGCTGTGACCTCGATATGGGTACAAGGTTACTAAGAGTAGTAACACTCTTCTCTTCCGAAGGAGATAGGTCGGGTAACCTGCTCAATGGAATTATATTTGGACTCTCGACCCAGGAGTTCGGGAGATCGCCCCATCACCCTTTATGAGATACTATAAAAAAAAATTTTCTTCCAGTTCTTAAGAGAAGAAGGCAGGAGGAAGATCTTCTTCTTGCTTTGAAAACTAAAATGTTCGAACCCCTTTCGGGCCACCAAAGGATACAGCTCCCTGACTACCCTACTTGTAACTTCGTACCCTTCTATTTCTCCTACAATCCTAAGACCAACTAATACTTTCCAGGAGTTTGGGTGGAGCTGGTAGATAGGTATCTTATATTCCTTCAGTACAGCTTGGTATAAGGGATAAACAGGGAACCTGAGGCCGGATTCTAGATCATCTACATACACCATTCTATCTAGATCGCCTAATTTTTTATTGGCGAGAGTCCTAGGGTTTGGGATCCTTAGCTCATATTCTATAAGGATATTATATTTGCTTTTGATAGAGGGAAGGTGTTCAGCTAACAAGTCACTAGTGAATGTTTTTGATACCTTACAGGGTTCAGATTCTTTGTTTTGGGTATTTATGGATCGAGGTATAACAGATGGCCCTTTTTTGGTCATTGTAGATTGCCCACCTTTCTCTATAGGGCGATTGATGCTTTGGGGAGTACTGGCAGATACTACCACCTGCAAAGAGGGGGCCGATTCATATATGTATAAGGAATCGAGAGATGGTGTTCGAGAGCGATCTAACACCGTGGTGTCACTATTTCTAGCGCTCTCTTAAGAGTTGTTTTAAGAATCCTCAATGTCACTCATTTTTGGGTTTTTTAGTTGGATTTTAATAGAAATCGAAAACAAAAGGAACAAAGACAAAGAATAAGTGAGGAAACTTACTAGAAGAGGATTTAGAATGCTCCAACGAACTCCCTTAAAGGATTTAAAGAGGACAGAATGAAACAATTGCAGAAAAGATGGCAAAAATTGGGTGAAAGAGCCCAACCGGTGTTAGGAGACCTTATTTATAGGAAAGGACACGGTAACCAAAGAGTTTCTAGAGTGTTCCACTAGGGACACGTGGCAAATAAAGATGAAGGGTCTCTAAAACTGCTGTCTTTTTAGTTTTAAGATGGGGCGGGAAATTAAAACGCGCTTATTATACATTCGTCCAACCTTGAAAGGATATGTCGGCTCGCCCAATCTAGATTATAGATCAAAGGTTTGGTTCCGAGTCTTTAACTCATAACTGGTGGGGGGACATGTGATGCATATCAATCTAAATGAGCCCCCCCAAGTGAGCTATGAGCTCGGCAAACATCAGAACGACCTGGTACACATCATCAACCCAAGATCGTCCAAACATAGGCCAAGATCGTCTAGACATGTTTTGCCTGAGCTACCGAACATCCTTGTAGATTGTCAGATCTTCATAGGGATAATTCTCGAAGTCAATTATGGCTTTCCACCATGTTCTCCACTTCCTAAATAATAGGAAGCAATTATCCCACTACTTAGACACTTAGTGGTCCTACATTTCAGGGACTTGCTCCCCAAGGCAGTCTCCTATAAAGGCTTTTAGAGGTTTCATATTTCAAGTTACGCATTCTAAACACTAAAAAAATTTTCTATTTTCTTTAAGAAGAATCACTCACTAACTTAAGCTTCGGAGAATTCGCCCAAGCGGTGTGCCTGACCTCTCTAATCTTGTTTTGCAGGTTCAACCAATTCGGAATATACATAATGTGGGTTCGAAATCACCTTAACTCACATCAATTGGTAAATAGGTGTACTTTTCAGTTTATCTATCATAATTTTAATTTTGAGATTAGACTATAAAAATGAATTTTTTCTTATTTACAAATTTTCTATTAAATCTTAATATAAATAATTTATTTCTTAACAAAGAAAAAATGAAATTATATATATATATATATATATATATATATATATATATATATATATATATATATATTAAAGATCACAAGACTATATATAATTTTTTTTTCAAAGTTTAATATAGATATGAGTTAAATATAATTATATCTTTCTAAATATGAGATTTGACAAAATAGAATTCAATTAAATTGAATTTTTATAAAATTTGAATTCTCAAATATAACGGGACATAATTTATGATGTATAACTATGATATGATTTAAATTACACTTTATTATTAAATTACAATCTTAAGTAGATTTGTAGTTATAAAATTTTAAAATAATATATATATATATATATATATATATATATATATATTTCATCATTGAGTTACTAACTTAATTATTACTGTAAATAAAAGTCGTATGTGAAACCGTGTATCTATACAGAGAAGAAAGCACACGGAGACAAGTTGAAAGTTGATTTTATGTTAATGGGTAATTGACTAAATTAGAAGCTGCTGGTAGGTAGATGGCATATGCCTCATTGGCATTAGTTTGATAATTTTCTGCTAATCTATATAAACTAATATGAATATGAACATGAACAAGTAGTGCTCTATCTTTTCCTTAATTATAATAACCATCAACAATTGTTAATTGTAATTATATTTTAAGAGAAAAAGACACTAATAAACAATTATTTAAGAATAATGTAATCTTTTAATGGTATGTATATATAGATATAAATCATTCTAATAATGTTGACTACCAACAATCAATCAAGAATTTATCTTGTACAAGTTTTCACATAATTAATTACTTTGGTATACCCATGCCACTAAATTAATATGTGAAGAATGTAAGGACCACAACCATTGGATTTGTCAAAAGCTAGCTAAAGAGAGGGAGCTATTGCTATTTATGGTCCATATAAATTGGGATATAAGGGCCACCACATGGGGTGAAATTGGAAAAATTAACCTTAAAAAATTAATATTTTTTTTTAAATATATATACACATAAATATATACGTAGGACAAAAAAAAAATACGTACACACCTTAAAATCATCATAATTTTGAAGAGACACGCTAACTCTTATATCTCACACAAATAATTTTTACACTATTGATTTGAAAGGCTAAAACTCCAACCCACTTTCCATTAACCCACTCTTTACACTACTTAAAAAATCTCTCTTAATTTGCTTTCTTTTCTAGAAAGGAATTGAAATCCCCCCATTATTCTTTTTAATTAGTCAACAAAATTATTCCTCCGGCCGCAAGAAAATGACCCAAAAGAAATTATATCTTAAGTTGTATGATTTCCTGATATATATATATATATATATATATATATGATTAGAATTGTTTTTCACTTTCTTATACACATGAGATATTTCCTGTAATTTAGCATTTGAAATCTACTATGGTAAGTTATTTTCACATGATGTGAAACATTTTTCTTTACTTATCTTTAATAAAAATAGAAAACAAAAAAAAATTACCAAATTTATAAGACAATGTATACCTCAGTTTCTTGAAAACATTTTGAATAAATAAAATTATAATCTTTTTTTTTTTTTTGAAAACATAAAATTATAATCTTTTAAGCATTGAAATAAAATTAATTTATTCCACTCAACCGCCAACTATATTATCTCCGGCAAGAACTGGCACCTCTTGTGTTATTTCTCAACTAAATTCACAAGAGTAGTTGTTTGCATTGATTTCTAATTAAATAGATATCCAAAAGAAATAAGCATTTAACAATTTTAATTAATGAATCCTATCCCATATAATGCTACACCAATTATTACTAAATAATCTATATAACCATTGTTAATTTCTTTTACTCAAAGAATCAATTTCTTTCATTCATTCAAAAAATATGGTATTTTTTTTTATTTTAATTTTGATTGAATTATTACATGATTTTTTTATTAGATTCAATTCAATTTTTAATAGTTTTATTTAGTTTATAGTATTTTCTTTTATATTTATTTTTAGTAGGTATTAATTTTTTTTTATCAACCACTATAAAAAAAAAAAAAAAGATGATTTTATTTTTTTATTTTTTCTGCTATTAATATTGTCGTTCAAGTTTTTATTTATGGATTATTTATTTTATAAGTAATAACTTAAAAATATATTAATTTATTTTATTAAAATTAATTATATTTTTAACTTTAAAGTTTCAAAGTTAATATTTTTAATTTAATTGTTAGATGAATTTATTTTATTATATTTGATTCAATTTTGTTTACAATCACAATTTTTATTTTCTAGATTATATATATAATTAAATATAAAATCACAAAGTTCAAAAATTATAAGAAGGCACATACGAATTTACTAGTTTAACAAAAGGTGTTAATTGCATTAATAATTATGCTACTAATTGATACTTAATTACTAATTAAGATTTACTAATATTTATAACATGCAAAGTGTGCTTTCAGTTGCCTTTGTCGAGTAAATGTTTTCAGCTGAAAATTATCTACGTGTGTGCTTCCACTCCACAATATATTTATCCAAACATAATTTTTGTTTAATAATTAAGAAACTCGTTTTCGCTATTCATCATCAAATAGTCAAACAAAAATCTTTCACTATCAATCTTATAATTATATTACATTATGTGATTCGAACTTTGATAAATTCTTGAAGGTAACCTTCTAAAGAATATAACTATTCATCTGCCGAACAATCGAGTATTCTTTAATTCAAACTTTCAATTAGAATCTGATATTATTTTTTTAAAAAAAATTTGGAGAAAATTTTAGAAATTAAGATGATATTATGAATTAGTATCGATCATCTAGTAACACTAAAAACAGATCATTTATGTTGAAACAAAAAGATTTGTAAATTAGAGAAATTTCAAATATTTGTTAGTAGAAGCGTGTGAAATATGTTAAAGAGTCAAAGAAAATGGTTACTGGAAGAAGGAAATTGCAGTGACTCTCCATAGATTATAGAAAAGAATGTTAGTCAAATCCGCGTAGTTAATTATATCTGGCTGCATATGATCATGACCTCAATATTTTAGTTTTATACTTATAGTTTCTAACCACTATAATTATTCCTTAATCACCTGTAGAAACTTCATTATTTAATTAGGAAATTCAGACAATATATATAAAGAAAAAAAAAAAAAAGTGGGGAAGAGAAGAGAGAAAGAAGAAAGGAAGAAAAATAGAGTTGGCTAGCTAGCCTATATATATATATGGCTATAGCATAAGCTACATGATAATTGTTGTTGAAAACTTACACAAGATCATTAATTATCACCATAATTATATACATATAGAGAGAAACACAAGGAAAAAGAAATTGATCATGTAATCAATTTTAATTATACTAAGGAAATTATGAGAAATACCTTGTTAATAATCATCAATAACATAATCCATATATATAGTAAGTAATTAATAAAAGAAAATAGAGTAAATTACAATAATTAATTAATTCATGGTTTATTATGCTTCTGGGTATAGATATAATCTGTATGAGCAGCAAGAGTCCTTCTCATCAAGCACTCTTCTTCTCCAATTCCTTCACAGCTCTCTGTTTCATGCTCTGCCTCTTCAACACCCTATAAAAAGAAACAGAACAAAACAAAACCCACATATGTTAAAACCATGCCAAGATTCTATTTTTATTAAAAATAAGTGATCATTAAGTTCAATTAACCTCTTTTAGCTGCTTAGTGTTAGCCAAGGAGTCATTAGAAAGGGCTGGCTCGTGGCGGATGGCGGTGGTTAGGGTGGAGGAGCAGAGGAGGAGGGCTACTAGGATTAAAAGGGTGGCAGCCTTAACCTTTACCATCTTTGTTTGTTGCTTGTTTTTGTTGTTTGTTTGATATAAGAGAGAAGGTGGAGAGAGAAGATAAAAGAGATTCTGAGATACTTGGAAAGATAGAGTGTGTGTAGTATTTATAGAGTGTGTGAACTTGAAAAGCAGAGGTAGGAATTCAACTATAGCAGCTTAATTATTAAAAATAATAATTAGTATAAAATATTAATATTATTTAAATAAAAACTTAAATATGTTGGTAAATGGATTTGTTTTTGTTTTTATACTAGTGTTCAATTTCTGAAATTAACACCTAATGAATAATTTCTAAATATAAAAGTCAATCTTTAAATTCAATCAGAAAAAAAAAGTTTAATTTCAATAAATATACAAGTTGGTCTAAGAATACTTTCATTTTCATATATTTATATTTCTCGCCTTATTAATTAATGTTCAGATTTTTGAATAAGAATTCGTGAAGTAATTTTTGATTTTGATATTGAAACTTGAAAGAGATATATACAAATGATGTAGTTAAATTTAATCTATTTTTTAAAATATAAATTGAGAATAAAAAATGTCCCTTTAAATTTAATTTAAAAATAATTAATTTCGATAAATACATAAGTTGATTTAAAAGTATTATATATATATATATATATATATATATATATATATATATATATATATTGATTAAAATCATTCCAGAGATTTGTCGCCAGAGATTTGTTTTTCATGTAACTTATTGAATACTTATAGAATGACTTAGCCAAATTGGTTTTTGTCATTTGTATAATTGTGTCTCTTTTGCCTAAAAGTAGAAGGGAAATGAGTATATATATATATATATATATATATATATATATATATATATATATATATATATAT
>CATKHJ010064765.1:0-13474 GCA_949750685.1 Vernicia montana
TATAAGATCACATTTTGATTTATTATTTTATTAAAAAATTCCAATAAAATTTCCTAGTATTATAGTTTGTTGATTTGCAATCATTTCTATTTTTAAATGATTTGAGTAATTATTTTTGACAACTTAAGAAAACAGTAAAAAAAAGATAAAAAATTAAAATATAAATTGTTTTAAGTTCCTATAGGAATGACAATGGAACGAGATGGGACGAATTTTAAGATTTCGTCTTCACTCCATGAACAGTCAGAACAAAGGCGAAACGAGATAAATCGAATTTGAGGCGAGCGCGAAGCAGAGACAAAAATCCCCATTTATTTTTTTATAATTTTATTAAAGTTAAAACTTCATAATTTATATATTTTTTGATAAAAATATTATACATATTTATGTTAAATTTTATATATTATTAATTAATATTTAAATAATAATAAAATTAAATATTTAATAATATAATTTTAAAGAAAACTAATAATTTGTATATATATGTAATATGAAATTATAATAAAAAAATACATATATATTAATTTTATGAAATCGAGGCGGAGATCGAAGCGGGGAAACTCAATCTCATTCCCGCCCCATTACCATAGACAGGGCGGGATTCCCCATCGGGTTTGGGGCGGGAGAGATTTTTCGTCGGGGCGGATCGGGTTTTGCCATCTTTACCACAATCTTCCCTTTAACTTATAACTATAAGTGTAAACTGATTATGAGCCATTATTTAACAAAAATAAGAGTAAAAATTTGATTGGAATCTGAATAAAATTTAAAATGATATGATCTGAGGATCAATCTGATCATATCACAGTTAACCGAATAAGTTAAAGTGATTTTTTATTTGAATGGGTTAAACCTGATTCGACTTGAAATTGACCCAAATAATTTAAAAAGAAATTAATATCAAATTTATTGTTAAAATAAAATTGAATCAAAATTTTAATAATATATATAATTATTGTCAATTTATTTTAAATCAATTTATTGTCAAATTTATTATTTAATTTCAAATTTTTTGACATAATTAACGTATATATATTAATATAAAAATAAACTTTTTTTAGGGAATATAAAAAATAAACTTAATTATTAATGTAATTATTGTAACAATAAAAATAATAAATTATATAAAATATCAAATTTATCTTATTTTGATTAATATAATTAAATATATTTTATTTAACTATTTTTATTTTATAGAATTATCATTTTAAAATTTAAAATTTTGATAAAAATTTTAAATTACTTGCTAGAATAAAAAAAATATATTGATATTATAATATATTAGAATTATTCAATTTGATTATTTGATTATTATATTATTATATGTATAGGCATTAAAAGGTATTTATAAATTATGTTATAGTATTTTATATGTATAAAAATTATATATGCGATAATAGATTTTAAATATTTTTTATTTATTTTACTTAAATTGTATATGTGATATTTTAAAATTATAATGCTTATTTATATTATTAAATTTCGAAATATATATGTGTGTGGATAATTTATTTTCATAAAAAATTTATTGTGAGCCGATCTGATCCAAAAACTTATTTTTAAAATAAAATCTGAATCTAATCTAAAATCTTTTCTAACCATCAACTCGGTAAATCCAAACACAATTCGCAATAGCTCGATTCTAACTCGTATAACCCGAAAATAATCATAACCCGAAATCATCCTACCCCGACCTGACTTAGTTGCCACCTCTACGCATGGCTAAGATTGGATTGGAGATTTTTGTCAGTTTTGAGTATATCTGTGTATATATATGGCAGAGACATTCACTTGTAAACAATTAATAATATTAGACATGAAATTAAATAAAACATCTTTTTTTGTCCTCATTTATTCTTCATTCTGTTCTTTCTGTGACTGAAATCTCTGCTTTTGGTAAAAGTAAACATCTTTTTTTTTTTTTTTACTTTTCTTTTTCAGTGAACAAAATGAAATTAATATATTCATCTTTATATATTAGATATTATGCTATACTGTGAAGTGTGAAGTGTGAAGTGTGAAGAGAGTTAAGTTCTCCAAGGATGGATTCAGTTAATAATAAGTTGCTTTACTACTTATTTTATTGACTATATTCGATTTTTAAAATAAGATATATATAAAAATATTCATTTACAAATCTCTTAATGCTAACCGGATATTTTACTTTTAATTAGACAAGATAAATAGACTTAATACTATATATGAAAATTCTTAATATTACCTTATTACTGATTAAAAAAAAATAAAGTTGCCATTGATTTATAATCATCTAATAATTCCTCATAGTCAGCATCGTCTCAAGATTTTGAGGGGCTTTAGACAAAATTATAAAATAAGACATTCAAATTGAAAAAAATACAATATAAATAAATAAATTCAAATTAAAATATTTTCTTTATAAGTAATCGTTAATTTTACTAATATTAGAGGGAAAGCTAAATCATAAACAAAAATTTAATGATTCTAATTGAGAATCTAATTTTAAAAAAAAAAATTATTTGTACTATTATTTAGAAAAAATTAATAGAATTAATTAGAATATAGTTATTATTAGTGTTAATTTTTAGGTTTCTACTGTTTTTTATTTTAAATTTTAATTTTCTAAATTAATTTTTAAAATATTTCTATTTTATAATTTTTTTATTAAATCATATTTCAAAAAATTTAAATTTTTGTTTTCTCTACTTTATTATAATTGGGAGCTTAAAATAATGTTTTAAACACCTAACTCAATGAACCGCATCTGCTCATTTGACTCTTCAGTTCAGCAGCAACAATGCAATAACTGACACGCTAATGAGAACTGCAGCAGACCCATATATCAATGCCACATCTCACACGCTAACGAGGCCTACGGTGAGATAAAAGTTGAGGTACATGTTTGACTTCATAATTCTCATGTCGGTATAGCGTAATCACTTTATTTATAGATTAAATTAATAAAAAAAAACACATTAATTAAAATTAACACATGAAATAAATAATTAATTTAAATTTAATCATATTTAAAAATACCTAAAAACATTTGAATTGCTCACAGCTGAATTTCCAAAAATTTGAATTGCTCCCAAATCCTATTGATGATTTAATCTAATGATTAAAGAACTATAATTCATATAAGATTTTTGCGATGGGCCCTTGCGAAATAAATTTTAGTACCAAAGAGAATTGTTGGGATTCCTAATTAATAACTATCTTTTGGCTTTGAAATTTAATTAGACTAATTATCTCAAATTCCTTATTTTGAATTACAAAAAAATATGGATGTTGCGGAATTAGAACCGGATTAAAATAAAAACGCAGTTAATAATTTGAGAATAATAACAAGAACACCATATTTTACGTGGAAAACTCTAAATAAATTAGGGTAAAAAATCACGGGCAAAAATAGAAAAATTTCACTATAAAAAATAATTGGAGTTACAACTTATCTCTATACCATAAAGAGAGAATAACAACACTCTCTCTTGAAATAGGAAAAATCTTCTCTATATTTTTTTCTCACTGAAAACTCTCTCTACTACTTAGAGATTTTGAGATGCTAAATGAAGAACGAGAGGGAACCTTTATATAGGCTCCCAAATAGTTGGCCGCATTTTGCATTTTGCAAGCTGTGCCAATTATTTTACATGTTTTCAAATAGGGTAGGCATCGAATTCGATGCCCACTTATTTGACTATACAACAATCTCTTACTTGAAAATTTGATTGAGGATCAATCAATCTTCATACTATTCTTTCTTCCTTGTCATCTCTATATTGCTCATGTCTCTATCAGGCATTAGAGGATCGACATCAAATAAACTTGTCAGTATTGACTGCATTTGTTATGAAATCTGCTTGGTTGTCTTTGGTATGAACTTTCTGCATATCCACAGTTCCTTCTTCCACTTTCTCACGAACGAAGTGGTACTATACTCGAATGTGTTTTGTCTTTGAATGAAAAGCTGGATTCCTTGCCAGATGCAAGGCACTCTGACTGTCACAAAATAGAGAAATCTTTTCATGTTTGTGCCCGAGTTCTTCCATTATCATTTTCAACCAGATTGCTTATTTACTAGCTTGTGTTGTTGCTACATATTCTACTTCTGTTGTTGACGTAGCCACAACTGACTGCAGTTTTGAAACTCAACTTACTGTTCCACTAGCAATAATAAACACATAACCTGTGGTGGATTTGCTTTTGTCCAAATCACCTGCATAATCTGAGTCAACATACCATTTGATAGTAAAGTCTGATCCTCCATAACACGATGCAACATCTGAGGTCCCCTTAATGTATCTTAGGATCCTCTTCACTGTACTCCAATGCTCTGTACCAGGATTTTCCATGTACCGACTAACCACTCCCACTGTATATGCAATGTCTGGTCTTGTACAAATCATAATGAACATAAGGCTTCCCACTACTGATGCATACGGTACTCGAGACATTTCCATCCTCTCTGCTTCACTTCTAGTACTCATCTTGGAGGATAACTTGAAATTAATAGTAAGTGGAGTATAAATTGGCTTACAATCTTGCATATTGAAGTGTCGCAAGATCTTCCTCAAATAATTCTTTTGACAAAGCCAAATATTTCTATTATTTCTGTCTTGGTGAATTTGCATCCCTAGAATCTTGTTTGTTGTTCCCAAGTCCTTCATTTCAAACGCCCTAGCCAATTGAGCCTTTAAATCTTTGATATGATCTTTGTTGGGGCCTGTTACCAACATGTCATCAACATACAACTGCAAAATGATGAAATCATTATCACCAAACCTCTTAAAATAGGCACAAGGGTCTGCATTTAATCTGTTGTATCCAAAGCTCATAATGAAGGAATCAAATCTCTTATACCAACATCTCGGCACCTGTTTGAGACCGTATAAAGATTTGTTCAACTTGCAAACCAAGTTCTCCTTTCCATGTTCTTCAAATCCTTCTGATTGGAGCATATATATTTCTTCTTCAAGATCTTCATGAAGAAAAGCAGTTTTCACATCTAACTGCTCTAAGTGTAGGTCAAGAGTAGCACACATTGTCAGAACTACTCAGACTGTATTAAGTCGAACCACAGAGGAAAATATCTCATTAAAGTCAATGCCTTCTTTCTGAGCATACCCTTTTACCACCAGTCTTGCACGATACCGCTCCACTTGATCATAACTATTTCGTTTGATCTTGAAGACCCATTTATTACTAATAGGCTTTTTTCCTTGTGTTAACGGCACAAGCTCCTAAATCTTGTTCTTATGAAAAGCTTCAATTTCTTCATACATTACTGCAATCCACTGAGATGCATTTGAACTATCCATCGCTGTGAACCCTCAATTTTGCACCTCCAAAATAATTTCTAAACTCTCTAAAGTTGTCCGGAATATTTTTCTATCTAAACTGACACTTTTCGGATCTTGACCGGACTTTCTGTACCAGACAGCACTTTCCCAAAACTGATCAGATTTTTCTCAAAACTGATTGTTAAAATGTCCGATAATTAATTTCGAGTTCACCGATACTGACCGATAATTTTTCAGACTTCAAAATACCCCAAAAACTAACCCGAAAGTTTCAAAAACTAACTCGAAAATTGAAAAAAAGACCTGCAAATCAGATTCTGAAAGCCAACCACCGGAGCACCTGGCGGATCCGCCGGACTCCCTAGCGGCACCGCCAAACCCCCTAGCGGCGCTGCTGGGCTGTCCAGTACTGGTCCCCCCTCATGTCTTGAAAATTGACCATTTTGCCCCTCAAGCCTGATTTTTTCAGCCCAAAAAGCCCTACCCTTTTAGTCTTTTCACTCTTTCACTACCTAAAATACCCTCACCTCATTTTTCCTATAAATACCCCATCCATTTTCATTTCAAAACACACCCTATAGCTAGTATTGATGGCTATCTACTACTCTCTTTCTCTCTCTATATCTCTCTCTCTCTCTCTAATTAATTTTCTCACTCATTTTGAATAATTCCAATTAGTTAATTAATTAAAAATTAATTTTAATTAATTAATTAATTTTTTAATTAGTTTTCACTCAATTTGATTAATTAATTATTTTAATTAATCACTTTAATTAATTAATCTTTTTAATTAATTAAAAATTGGGTAATTAAGCCACCAAATTATCAAATTAATTTCTTCCGAAATTAATTTAAATCATCTTCCAAAACCGATAAAATAGAATTTCGGTCTGCAAAACCACTCCGCCCAATCAAAATCTCCCAAAAGAAGGTACATTATCTTCTCTCACTAACCCTAAAATCACTCCAAATCAAATCAAATCAATCTGACCAATCCCTAAACCCCTCAACCTCATAGTGGAATGAACTACATGGGTTTTGATCCCCATCCAATGGGGTACGTAGGCATGCTTGAAATCTAAATCCAAGTCTCAAATTCAAATCCCAATCAATCTCCTTCCCCTTTTATTTTCCATGTAAATGTCAGTTTATACTTTTCTTGTAAATTTCAATTAAAACAATTAATTATTTAACTATTTTGGAGTAAATGAGCGATTTTGTGATTTTCCTAATACCCATAAGGGCTAGAGGAAATACTCTTATTTACTTGTGGATGTTTAAATATATGCTCTTTATTTTTCCACATGTCTCATAATTATGCCATGCTCATGCATTATAAATTGTCATTAATACTTATCATTCATGAAATTAATTTTCAAAAATCAAATTAAATTAAAGAGACAAAACGAGATTATTTAAAACCAAAAACCTAGTCCCCGAGCTCTACCTGGTTCGAGAACTAATGACTTTATCCTTGGGTAAATTAATTAAAGATTAATAAAATTGGAGTCAAATTGAATTTTTCCTTAATTTTTTCATTTAAATAAATTAGGGTGGCGACTCCCGAACCCTTTTCAAAATCAAATCAATTTTTCGAGACAATAGCCGCTTCCAATCGTGAGCACTGAAACTCGTACCTTAGCCTCCCTTAAAAATCGCTTAGCCTTTCCTTAAGGCATCACATTCCCGA
This sequence comes from Vernicia montana, assembly GCA_949750685.1. NCBI lineage: Eukaryota > Viridiplantae > Streptophyta > Magnoliopsida > Malpighiales > Euphorbiaceae > Vernicia > Vernicia montana. Next base: position 6,970 of record CATKHJ010064765.1, read on the forward strand.
GCGAGGGGAGGGGCATTCGGGCGAGGCCTCACAATCGCCTCTTGAAGATTTGATGGTTCACCATCTTCTATTAGAAAACAGTATGTAACATTGCTCTCCACAAGATAATCAGACTTCCATGCTGGTGTTTTCCTTTCACGAGTTAATCATCGAATTTCTGTAGTTTTATTCTCAACTGGTTCTCGTTCCTCAATTTCTAGTGTTGCTTTAGAAGAATCTTTTGATTCAAACTCTTTTTCCACTTATACCATTGTTGTTTTTGGACCTTTTTTCGAACTGCTACTATCACCTTTCTCTTGCAGCTTCCCTTCTGTAAATATAACATCCCTGCTGATCACAACCTTATGGGTAGTGGGATCCCATAGGCGATACCCCTTCACTCCATCAGCATAACCCAAAAATATGCATTTTCTGGATTTTGAATCTAACTTTATAGTTTCTTGGGCATTGTACATCACGTACACAAGACTTCCGAATACATGGAGGTTCAAATAATCAACTGGCTTTCCCGTCCACATCTCCATTGGTATTTTCAACTCAATTGTAGTTAATGGTGACCGATTGATCACATAACAGGCGGTGTTGACTGTTTTTACCTAGAATGTTTTTCCCAGACTTGTAGCTCCCAACATGGCCCTTGTTCTTTTCAACAGGGTTCTGTTCATCTGCTCTGACACTCCATTTTGTTGATGAGTGTATGCCGTAGTGAATTGTCTTTTGATACCTTCTTGATTACAAAATTCAGCAAACTCATTGCTGGTCTATTCTCCTCCATTATCTGTCCTTAAACACTTGATATTCTCCCCAGATTCAAGTTCTACCCGCACTTTGAATACTTTGAAAACTGAAAAACATCTACCTTCCCTTTGATAGGATACACCCAACATCTCCTGGAATAATCATCTATGAAGAACACAAAGTACTTCGCTCCTCCCAGGGATGGAACTGGTGCTTGCCATACATCATAGTGAACCAATTCTAAAACTTTCTTGCTTCTAGAATTTGATGTGTTGAATTTTATCCTGTGCTACTTGCTTGTAACACAATGCTCAAAAAAGGGTAAGGAAACCTTTATGAGTCCCGGAAGTAGATTTTTCTCTGCAAAAAATTTTCATTCATTGCTCAAACATATGCCCAAGTTTGTAATGTCACATTATCGCAGATCTGTCATTCAAACTACTTGAAACAACGGATGCTTCTCCTTCCTACATAGTCTCTCCCATTAGTATATACAAGTTTGCAGCCTTTTTTTTATCTTTTCATAAGTACAAGCGCGCCTCAGATTATTTTCTTAATCCCATTCTGGGTTTCAATCTTACACCCAAGATCATCTAGTTGTCCTTCAAACAACAAATTCTTCTGCGAACCCTCCACATGTCGCACATTTTGAATAGTGCAAATTATACCATCATACATCTTCAGCTTGATGGTTCCAATACCGACGATCTTCAAGGCATGATTATCAACAATGTACACAGATCCTCCTGAGATAGATCAGATCCTCCTGAGATAGATTCATAATGATGAAACCATTCTCTCCGAGGGGTCATATGCTAGGTAGCCCTGAGTCAAAACACCAGACATCAGCTAAATTTTGTCTGCCTGTATCAGTCGTCGCCACTTCATAACATAGAGCATTGCCATCATCTGAAGCGCTTGCTACATTTTCTTAAGGACTATAATTTTTATTTAAATTCTAGCAATCTTTCTTCATGTGACTCTTCTTGCCACAGTGGTAGTACTTTATATTCTTATAACTTCTCGATTTTGATCTTCCCTGATTGTGGCTCCCACTGGGGCCACGTTTTGTTGATCTTTCTCTCACCATCAATGCCTCCGCTTATTGCGAGCTGGCTAACTTGTCCTCCTTGTTCTTGCACCAACTTTCCTCTTCTAGAACTGCGGCTGCAACATCATCGAAGACTAGATTATCCGTGGAGATATTATTTGTTAAATTGATGATGAGTTGATTATACGAATCAGGTAAACTTTGGAGTAGAAGTTCAGCACGTTCATTCAGCTCTATTTTAACTCCCAACGATGTAAGTTGAGAAAATAGAGTATTCAAGGTATTTACGTGCTCTGTCACTGAAGTAGATTCTGACATCTGAAGAGTATACATCTTCCTCTTAAGGAAAATTTTATTGTGGAGTGATTTTGACTCGTACAATTTGTTGAGATGATCCCAAATTCCCTTTGCCATCTTTTTCTCCTTTATGCTCGTTAATACCCCATCTGTTAATGCTAGATGAAAGTTTGTTATAGCATTTCCATCCATCTCATTCCACTTATCATCTTTGAGTCCCGCTGGCCTTTCACTGATAACCGCAAATTAATTATCTTTTCTCAAAATTGCCTTCATCTACAACTTCCACAGTGAGAAATTACTCCCGTTGAACTTCTCAATCTCAAATTTTGCTGCCATTGCTTTTATCTTGAACTTTTTTGAGCAAATTTAGCTCCTACTATTTAATGTGAATAGTACTGTATATTGGAACAGTGACTATAGTCTGTGAACAGTACACCAGATAAGTTCCTAGGAAATAAAGGTGGGTCACAATAGACACACTTAAATACCAAATCTTTCCTTAGTCAAAACTTTTCCTAGAATGCACTTTCACACTACCACACTTATTTTCAACTAGGCTATGATATGTATGAACAGTATATGTATCTGTGAATAGTGACTGTACGTATGAACAAGACCCCATTAACAGTACCGTACCCTGTTACAGTTCCTTGCTATTGTTACTATTATTTCCTATTACTATACCAGTAACATGCAAAAAAAAAAAAAATCTTTTGCGTAGTTACTATTCACTTAATTTTTGATTTTACACCTGTTTTCGAAACGGATTGCACAAAAAAATTTCTTATATTTTTCTCTTCCTCGCAGTATATTTCTTCTTCTAAAATATGATACTGCCTCGAACAGTAGTGTCACTTCAGTCCCAATAAAATCTTTTATGATGTGAAAGATCAGTCTATATTGCAACCACAGAGCATACTAAGAATATTAATGGGATTACCAAGTAGCTCTGATACCACTTATTGCGGAATTAGAACCGAATTAGAGTAAGAACGCAATTAATAAATTGAGAATAATAACAAGAATACCAGATTTTACATGGAAAACTCCAAACAAATTAGGGTAAAAAACCACGAGCAAATATAGAAAAATTTCATTATGAAAAATAATAGGAGTTACAACTTCTCTCTATACTATAAGGAGAGAGCAACAATACTCTCTCTTGAAATAGGAAAAACACTCTCTATATTTTTCTCTCACTGAAAACTCTCTCTACTACTTAGAGATTTTGGGATGCTGAATGAAGGAGGAGAGGGAGCCTTTATATAGGCTCCCAAATAGTTGGCCATAGTTTGCATTTTGCAAGCTGTGCCAATTATTTTACATATTTTCAATAGGGTGACCACCAAATTCAGTACCCACTTATTTGACTATACAACAATGGAAAGAGAGATTCCTAAAGTAAACAAAAGTATATACACAGAGACATGAAGAGAGAGAGTTACTTTGAATTAGTGAAATTAGAGAATAGAGCGAGAAAAATGGTATTTTCATTTATATTGAAAACTTTCATTGTTGGCCTGCGGTCGTTGGCGGCAGCGGAGTGTCGTGGTTTGGATGAGAAAGGCTTTGGAAAATAGGAATGACTTTCGTGAAATGATTTTTGTTTTTTTTTTAACAATAAAAAATGTTTTTAGGTATTTCTAAATATGATTAAATTTAAAATAATTATCTATCTGATGTGTTAATTTTAATTGATATGTTCTCTTTTTATTGACTTAATCAATAAATAAGGTGGTAAATTATGTCTACCTAAGAATTTCTCTATTAATGCCATAATCAAAGTTAACTAAGATGTTGAGAGTTTATAGATTTGACTTTAAGTTTGTTTCTTATTCATATTGAATTGTATTATTTGATACTAGATAGTATATTGGTATTTGATATTTATTAATATTTATAAATAGGAGAGGATGACAAATAAAAAAGAGTGTTAAGAGCATAAATACGCACAACATATTGAACTATCATGTATTAAATTATTTTATAAATATTGTCAAACAAAGATTATATATATAGTAAAACAAAGAATGATTTTCTTGTCAACTAATTGATCACTTAAATTAAGAAGGGTATGGCTAGACAATTTGATATAGTTTCAATTACATATTAAAAAAAAGACAACGTATACAATTTAAAATGTTTAAATTTTGTTAGGTTATATACATAAATGACCATAATTTTATTTTATTATTCTAATCGAAAATATATGGACAAATTTCATTTTTTTGTGGTAATTAAAAATGTTTCTATATTAATATACAAAATTACAAATGATATTTTATTCATGTCTAATAATAACATTTTGGTTGATATTTTTTATTAATTATTTTATAACAACATGATTGAGTAATTAAATGATTGAGTAAGAGAACATAAATGTCTAATAATAACATTTATGTCTAATAATAACATAAATGGTTGATATCAAATAACTAATAATTAATTTAATTTTTTTTATTAATTATTAGTTATTTGATAATGAAATGTCTAATAATAACATTTTGGTTGATATATTAACTGTTTTTTATAATTAAATGATTGAGTAAGGTGTTATTTGATAACACAATTTATAGTATTAATTAAATTTTTTAAATTAATTGGTGATATTTATTTGTTCAATTAAAATAAAATTTACTTAAAATAATAAATTAAAAATTTTAACTTAAATACAATAATTTATTAAACTTTTAACCAATTTAATAATTCAAAATTTTTAGCACTTAAAATTTAATTCTTAAATTTTCTGAATTAAAATTTTAATTTTACTAAATACTATTTAAGTTTTACCTCCATTATTCAAAAAAAAGTTTTACCTACATTATTGAATATATATATATATAGAGAGAGAAAGAGATGCAAATCCAATGCATAATATATATATATATATATATATATATATATATATATATATATATATATATATATATACTAGGGATGGCAATGGGGTGGGGCGGGGACGGGGGTACCATCCCCTGTCCCTATCTCCACCTTAGCGGGGAATCCCCATTCCCATCTTGGTCTTATAAACGGGAATAATTTAGTACTCATCTCCGTCCCCGTAGGGATTCCCATCTCTGCGAGGATCCCCGTTCCCCACTTGAATTTTTTTTTTGTCTTATCTTAATTCAATTTTTGATACTTTTAAATAGTAGAATTTAATGTATAAAAATTTAAAAATTAGACTTTATTTATATTTAAACTCATAATATATATATATATATAATTGGAGATATTTTGATTATTAGTATTACTTATATATTTTATTAATTTTTGTATACATTACTTATATATATTTACTTATTAATATATATATAGTATTACTAATTTTTTTTTTTATATTTATAAAATTCATAAATAATGGTTGAAAAATAAGAATAAATTTATTTAGAAAATGTTAACAGATTCAAACATACAAAGTATTAACCAAACAAAATTAAAATGTAAATACGCCTAATATATTAAAAATGTTCTACAATTTTATTTAATAAAATATTAAAAAATTCAGCATATATAAAAGTATGAGAGTACTTAAATAAATTTTTTTAGAGTTGTCATAATATGAAAGAATTACAAAAAAATAGTGATAAAATTAAAAAACCTTATACATGTGTTTATATATATATATATATATATATATATATATATACTTTTTATATTAAAAATAATTATGTAAATATAATATCGGGTCTTTACGGGGATGGGAATGGAGATCCCCGCGGGGTGAAGAATACACTCTCCGTTCCCGCCCCATCCCCGCTAATGGGGAATAAATTTCCTTCATTCCCACCTCTAAGGAGATAAAATTCGGGAAATTCCCGTCCCGTTAGAGGCAAATCCCCACAGAAAACTAGAATTCTCCGCCCCATTGTCATCCCTATTATATACCCACACAAATTCAACATATCAATTAAAAAAACAAACAAACAAACAAATCACAATATACTACTGCATGTCAGAAATAAAATATGTAAGAGAACATAAATAAACAATCATCAGCTTACACAATAATATATAATGAGCAAATGATAATCATATGATTCTTTAAAGGTTAATATAATTCAAGACTTAATTAATGGACATATTCTATCATTATAATATATATAATTATAATTATAATTTACAGTAATATATATGATTATCTATTGTATGCACCTAGCTTGATCGCTAGTATTTTAGATTTTTTTTTTTTTTTTTGCACCAAATCGCTAGTATTTTAGATTATTTAATAAAAGATTACTTAATTAATTGCTAGAAGGGGTTCAACCTTGTTGAGTCCAGCTGCAAGGGCAAATTATTTAGTTCATGAAATACTGAAATTTTTCGTTAAGTGAATGAAAAAAAAAAAAAAAAATATATATATATATATATATATATATATATATATATATATATATATATATATATATATATATA